>JAODAL010027958.1:0-54099 GCA_025379985.1 Phyllomedusa bahiana | reverse complement strand
AAAAAACATAATAGGCAAGAAGGTCATTTAAACCATGCGTAAACGTTATTTTATAATCAACATTGAACCCTTCGGTCTAAGAGCTTCGTTTTTTAAAATCCATTCCAATTCTTTCCTTTTTAGCGAAGTCAGACAATCTCCACCACGTAAGCGATAAGGGATATGATCAACTACCATACCTGTTTAACAGCATAGAGACCTTCTTCGTGACTAATAGATGTATATAAGCTAACAACATCGAATGATGCCAGCAATGCACCTTCAAGAACAACAATGGGGCCCTAATTTACCTAAAAAAAAAATCATTTGTATCTTGAATATATGACAAAGACTTGATAACAAATTGCCTCAAAAACTTTATCAAAAAAAAATAGACACTTGACTAGATAAAAAAATTCCTACCGGGACACAATGGGCCTCCCAGGGGGGTTAGTCCAAAGATTTATGGATCTTTGGCAGAAAGAAATATAATAGGTGTAACCGGATATTTCCCAACAAACAAAAATTCTTTCAACTTGGAATCAATTATGCCATTAGAAAACGCAGCATGTATCGATCCTCAAATTTCTTATTCAATTCGATCTCAGGGTCACCTGTCAACATCCTATATACCCAACAATCAGTAATTTTGACGCCCCCGCTTCAGCCAAATATTGAGTCATATCCATAACGACAGTTGCCCCACCTTTATCCGCAGATCTAATAGATATATTTGCATTACTGGCCAACTCCTGAATAGCTCTATATTCCGAAGTAGTAAGATTGGGGTGCCTTAATTTATTCCCTTTTCCACTCAATTTAAGACAATCAATATCTTTTTTAACTAACTGTATATAGGTCTCTATCGGATGTGAATTTAAGGGAGGTTGAAAATCACTAGGCAAAGAGAGATCAAAATCGAAATTTAAATTTCTATACCATTTTATGACCCCACTTGTTTCCCCTTTTTACGGGGGGAGAGGGGGATTGCATTTTGGGCAATAATGAAGGTGTTGCGCATTTTTAAATTTTCCATCTGTCATTGATATACAGAACAATATGAATTGCATTCCAAGAAAGTGATTACCTTAGAACTAACTATGTCACCTTAAGGGAATATTATAGAGCTAAAAGGATACCAAGGGAAGAGATCATCTTTACGTCCAACACTTTTTTCACAGTTTTTTAGACTTTAGATCACGTTTGAGTTCATTCTAACCGCTAGGGCCCGGGATATTATTTTGTTGAATCTAGAATTTTTACAAAGAGATCTTAAGTGTTATGAAGAAAATTGTCAGAGATGAAATGTCGATGCGATCTTTGGTAACCAATGAAGAATTTTCTAAAATTTTTTTGATAAGCAAACGGCATTTTTATCTAAATTTAAAAAAGATCTGGAAGATGTTAAAGACGGCAAGTGGCACCAAGATCTTCAGGATTATGAGATCAATAATGTTTATTCATGGTCATTGAAACAACCTGCTAAATCCGGGAGATGGTCTAAAGGAATCAAGAACTGGAATGTAGATAAACAACGCTTTAATAGTGAAAATTATATTTTATTGAGCAACCAGGAAGACCTAGTAGGTGGCGGCCCACAAGAAGAGGTGGAAAAAAGCGGCACAGCTCCCGTAAAAACCAGAAGTCAGAAACACATGCGTCTGGTGAGCAAAAAACAAACAATGAACAAGAAGAAATAAATGCTTCTACAGTGGTGAACATTTCCTCGACCATTTTGACTGAGACACAATTACAGGTATTGGCCAAAGGACTTTCTTTTTGTCCAGACCAGAGTATTAATTGGTTTAATTTAGATCTTGATTTGCAACAATTTTTTCGGAAATTGAAATTACGTGCTTGGTTTTATGTAAATACTGAGAATTTATCTAAAACATCTATTAATAATGATTAAAGTGGTGTAGAATTTAAATTTCATGATTTTGATCTCTCTTTACATAGTGATTTTCAAGCTCCTCTAAATTCACATCCGATTGAGACCCCATATAGTTAGTTAAAAAGATATTGAGTGTCTTTTAAGTAGTGGAAAATGGAAAAAATTAAGGCACCCCCAATCTTACTACATTTGGAATATAGAGTATTCAGGGGTTGGCCAGTAATGCAAATATATCTATTAGATCTGCGGATAAAGGTGGGGGAAAATGTCGTTATGGATATGACTCAATATTTGCTGAAGCGGAGCGTCAAAATTACTGATTGTAGGTTTTATTTGGGTGTTGACAGGTGACCCTAAGATTGAATTGAATAAGCCCGTTTGAGGATCGATCAATGTGCGTTTTCTAATGGCATACTTGATTCCAAGTTGAAAGAATTTTTGTTTGTGAAAATATCCCCGGGTTACACCTATTATTATACTAACTTGCCAAAGATCCATAAATCTTTGACTAAACCCCCGGCAGGCCTATTGTGACTGGTAGGAATTCTTATCTAGTCCAAGTGGTCTATTTTCTTGATAAAGTCTTGAGCCAATTTGTTATAAAGTCTTTGTCATATATTCAAGATACAAATGATTTTTTGAGTAAATTAGGCCCTAATGTTGTTCCTGAAGGTGCATTGCTGGCATCATTCGATGTTGTTAGCTTATATACATCTATTAGTCACGAAAAAAGGTATCTATGTTGTTAAACAGGTTTTACAGAAAACGGATTTGTCTGATATAGCTAAAGAGTTTGTGTTGTCTTTACTCTTATTAGTACTGACAAGTAATTTTTTTATGCTTTCAGGAAAATTTTATTTACAATTAAAAGGAACTGCGATGGGCACAAATGTTGCTCCTAATTATGCAAATATTTTCATGTCAATTTTTGAGGAGAATTACGTCTATGTGTCTCCCCACTTTGAAAAGGTATTGAAGTGGTGGAGATACATAGACGATGTGTTTCTTATATGGGTTGGAGCTGAATCTGAGCTATTGGAATTTAGTGAATTTTTAAATAACATCGATGGTGATATACAATTTACCTTATCTTACTCTAAAGAAAGCATTACATTTTTGGATACAAAAAATCTCTATTGTGGGAGATAAACTGTGTTCTGATTTACACGTTAAAAAAAACAGACAAAAATACTTTATTGCATTTTAGTAGTCATCATCCTCCAAATATGCGGAAATCTTTGCCTTATAGCCAATTATTGAGAGCCCGCCGAATTGTTGATTCGGATGAATCTTGGCACACTACCGTACATAAAATGTCTAGGAAATTTGTAGAACGTGGTTATCCAAAACGGCTGGTCTCCAGACATGTGAGTAAAATCAATCGTTTGTCTTGTGAGGAAGCTCGTAGTAGTAGTATTAGCAGACGTTCCAGTGTCCCACGTATTGCTTTTGTTTCTGTGTTTAATGATTTGAGTCCTGAGATCTCTGTTGTTGTCAAAAAACATTGGCATATTCTTCGCAATAGTTTCTCTAATATTGTAGAATTTCAATCATATCCTCTCATGTCTTTTTAAAGATCTAGAAATTTGAAAGATCAGCTTGTAAAAAAAAATTTTCTTGGACCTAGATCTCGACAATTGACTTTGGGGCATTTGAAACATGGTTCTTTCCCCTGTTTAAATTGTGTAAACTGTAAATTAATTGTTAGAGGGGATTCATTTATACATCCGCTCACTAAAATGAGTTTTTAAGATTAAATTTCATCTTTCATGTATCTCTGAATGGATAGTATACATTCTGTGGTGCCCATGTAATTTAATCTATGTGGGGGAGACAACATGTGACCTTAAAACACGGCTAAATAATCATAGGTATACGATACGGAAAAAGAGAATGGATTTGCCAGTTTCCAAACATTGTGTTGAGGCGGGCCATAATGAATGGGATATAAAATGTATGGTAGTTGATCATATCCCTTATCCCTTATGTGGTGGAGATCGTCTGACTTTGCTAAAAAGGAAAGAATTGGAATGGATTTATAATACTTAAGCTCTTAGACCGAAGGGTCTCAATGTTGATTATAAAATAACGTCACGCATGGTTAAATGACCTTCTTGCCTATTATGTCTCTATCTCTTCTTCTGTAAAATTTGATTATATACATTTATTTATTGTCTTTATTTTTTGTTTATTTTTCAGATAGAACACCTTTTTGAACTTGTGAACACCCTGGGGAGTTTGGAGTCACAACGTTTGCTTTTGTCAATCGTCTTTTGCTGTGATTTTTTATAAACATATGTATTTTGTAGAAATTTAATTTTTGTGCTGGTCTGGGAGTTCATTTAGTCTCTTTTGTCTTTAGTAATATTTATTATTTTTTATTATTTTTTTATTATTTATTTATTATTAATGGTTTATTGTTTATTATTTTTATGATTATGATTATTTTTTATGATTATTTATTATTATCAGTTGTTATTTCTCTAACATGAAAGGTGTGGAGTCACCCATGTGAACTAGGTATGTATGTTGGGGGTGTGCAGATATGTGAACTTTCCATACTTTTGGTTGAGTCACATGTCAGGCTTTTAATGGACAATTTCCTCTTCATTATATATGTTGAGGTGGTTTGTTCAGTACCCCACCGTTGATTACCGATTATGTTCTTTATAATAAAAATGCCCAGTTTCGATGGTGGCTTATTGGCACTGATCCGCTATGCGGTTCGCTGCCTGTCCGCTGGTATTCTGTGGTATTATGGTCGCTAAGGACGCTTTTTGCCTCTGAGCATGCGCATTTAAGTTATGTAGTTCATATCTTGATTTGTAGTTCTTCCTTATTTCCGGACTTGCGCTCTTATGTTTTGTAGTTTTTCTGGGGAATTCATGAGCTTCCGGACCTGCGCAGTAGTATCTAGAGAACGCCGAGTAATCTTCGGCTGTAAATGTTTTCTCGCAGCTGTTTTTAATGATATTTGGTAAGCGATTGTTGCCTCCTCCCCCTTATTAACACATTTTTATATGATATGATAATAATTTTACACTAATAATGGTAATGTTAGATTATAATGTTGCCTCTTAACACACTTTTTAGCACATTTTGTAATGGTTGTATTTTTTTTTATTTATGATGGCTGTATTTTTGATATTTGCATTTAATTATATATGATTGTCTTTGCTATTTATACACACATTTTTCACTATTATATTGCTTGAAGACGGCTCTGTGAGGGAGCTGAAACGTCGTTGTAAATGTGGAATAAAAATTCACGTTATTTCAAACCTTACCTGAAGATGCTGCAAATATTTTTTGAATTTATTTTTTTGAATATATATATATAATATATATATATATAATATATATATAAAATATATATATATATATAATTAATATATATAAAAATAATATATATATGCATACATTCGAGTATCTATCTAAATTTGCTGAAAGAAAAGGGCATGATGTAGATCTTATACATTACTTGAGACAAGATCTCCGATGCAACGTCAGGCCAGAGGTGACATTTTTCTGGCAGGTTCGTTCACCGTATCATTGCAGGACTACGATGTGCTCTTAGTTCAGAGCGTAGTGTCATTGTAGAATAGAGAAGAACATTGTAATGGCTAACGCATCCTAGACCATTTGTTCCCCCTATTATTGCGACTGCAAAATATACTTAATTCCCAGCATAACTTATATATATATATATATATATATATAGGGTAGATAGATAGATAGATAGATAGATAGATACAAAAAAAGGCAGACATATAGGGCCAAAAGTATGAAAACTGTCTAGGTCTAAAACTCACTTTGTTGCCCATAGCAGCCAATCAGAGTGCTCCTCTCATTTTTCTAGAGCACTATATGAAATCAGGGCGGCGCTCTTATTGGTTGCTATGGGCAACAAAGTGAGTTTTAGACATAGACAGTTTTCATACATGTGGCCCATAATACCTGACCTGCACCTTTAAAAGTCAAATATCATAGAGTTCTGAAGAACAATCATATATTATCAGTTATAATCAACTGTAATCAAATATGAACATTTTAACTTATCCTGTATGATGTTTTAATGGGCCATATATGTTGTTTTATTCAGAGATGTTTTATTAGACCATATGTGTTGTTTTATTCAAGAATTGCTTAATGTCTTATATAAAGAAAGAATATTTAGTTGAATAATCGCAACCTTATTCTATTTTATTATTAATTTTTCACATTTCCTTGGAAGACTAATTGATACAGAATACTAATCTTTCTGCATAAATATGAATATGTTCTATGTTTTGGAAAGGACATCAAATTATTGGATAAACTCTTGGGCTTCGTTAAGCCAATAGGGTCACAGAGTGTTAAGCCTGTATATCCAATACATTTCTCTATTGATGAGAACCTGAAGCCTATTAAGACTGCCTAGTCTGATTTGTTCAATAGGTTGAACTGTATTAACTGGTAATTCTTCTGTATGATTTTCCACATAATGCCTGGATAAACTGTGAATGAGGCATTTATTTTTATTAATCCGAAAACATGATTGTTGATCCATTTTGACAACTTCAAGACTGGGTCCCAACAAAAGATGTTGAATATTTGGCCAAAATCCCATAAAATTCCTCATGTTGAGAGTTAAAAGTTGTTACAAAGTAAAATTTTAGATTTTTACTCTCCTCTGTTTTCTCATTGCTCCCTTCTATAACTGGTCTGGGTTCCAAACATGCCCGTTGGGATAATTTTGATGCTTTATTTATTTTGAGTCAGTCTATATGCTTCTGGGACCCAGTAACGTTTTAAATAAATGTTTACTCCTGGTTCTGTTAAAATATCATGTCCTATGACATCAGTACGCCCTGGTAATTCCAAAAATACATCCGTGTTGCTGTATTGCTTTGCATGAATTCCCTTGTCTCTTGTTTCTGGGACACATACACTTCTGGAGAGGCACCACGGAGGGCAATCACAGCAGTCAGAGTCTCTCTGTCTTTCCATGGTTTAATGACATGGTATAGTTGCTCTGGCTTTCGCTTACCGGACTTGTACACTTTATAATTCACGTCTCCAACTTTTTCAATCACTACATAGGGCCCTTTCCATTTTGCTAGAAACTTGCTCTCTATATTAGGGACCAATATTAATACCCGATCACCTGGGCTGAAGCTCCTTACTTTGGCCGACTTATTATATACCCAGATTTGTGCTTCCTGTGCCTGCTGTAAGTGTTCCCTGACTATTGGCATAACCACAGCAAGCCTGTCTTGCATTTGGGAGATGTGTTCAATCACACTCCTGTAGGAGGTGGACTCATGCTCCCAGATTTCCTTTGCGATGTCCAGGACACCACGTGGACATCTACCAGTTCAAAGGGAGAGAAACCAATGGATGACTGTGGAACTTCCCAGATTGAAAATATCAAACAAGGCAAAAGACAGTCTCTGTCTTTCCTGTCCTTACTGCCCACTCTCTTTAACATCTTGTTAAATCTTTCCACAAGACTGTTGGTTTGGGGTTGATATACAGACGTACTACCTAGTGACCATTGACATAAAGGCGTTCCTTTGATCAGTAAGGATCTCTTTTGGTATGCCGGTACAGGAGAATATATAAAACAGTTCCTTTACAATAACTTTTTAGGAGGTATTCCGCAAAGGAACAGTCTCAGGGTAATGCGTGGCATAGCCTACCATCACCAATATATATTGATGACCTCTGGCAGATTTTACTAAAGGGCCTACGAGATACATTGCGATCCTCTCTAATGGTACCTCAATTATAGGAAGTGACACCAAGCGACTCCTGTAATGGGGCCTAGAAGCTGTTAGTTGACACTCTGGGCAGGACTTACAGTGCCACTTTACTTTAACAGGTATTCCTGGCCAGAAAAACCATTGGAGAATGCGCTCCTTGGGCTTTTCACTGCTTAGATGACCTCCTAGCACATGTTTGTGCTCAAGATCCAAGATCATTCTCCTAGGTACCACCAGCTGTTTTACAACCTCCCCCTGGACTCTGTCAACCTGATACAGCAGCTCTTGATTGACTGCCATGTGGGGGAAACACTTTGTTTGGCAAGTATATGTCCCATGGGCAGGTATATGTCCCCCATAGAAAGGTAAACTGTCCCCCATAGGCAGGTATAGGCAGGTAACTGTACCCCATAGGCAGATATAGGCAAGTAAACTGTCCCCCATAATTGTCCCCCAATATGCAGGTATAGGTAGTTATAGGCATGTAATTATCTCCCAATATGCAGGTATTGCTAGTTATAGGCAGGTAATTGTCCCCCAATATGCAGGTATAGGTAGTTAAAGGCATGTAATTATCCCTCAATATGCAGGTATAGGTAGTTATAGGCATGTAATTATCCCCCAATATGCAGGTATAGGTAGTTATAGACATGTAATTATCCCCCAATATGCAGGTATAGGTAGTTATAGGCATGTAATTATCTCCCAATATGCAGGTATAGGTAGTTATAGGCAGATAATTGTCCCCCAATATGCAGGTATAGGTAGTTATAGGCCTGTAATTAGTCCCCAATATGCAGGTATAGGTAGTTATAGCCAGGTAATTGTCCCCATAGGCAGGTACATGTAGTTATAGGCAGGTAATTGTCCCCCAATGTGCAGGTATAGGTAGGTTATTGTCGCCCAATATGCAGGTATAGGTAATTATAGGCAGGTAATTGTCCACCATAGGCAGGTATAGGCAAAAAAAAATATAAATACTTACCTCTCTCCCCCACTGCTCCGACTACCAGGCGATCTGTCTTCTTGCCAGCACAGAAGGCGTGATGTCATCAGGCCGCGTGAATGTAATATTCACATTATTAACCATTATATATATTTTTATTATTTTTGTTTTTGTTACTTCACAGATTTATTTCTCTCTCTTTTTTTTCTGCAATGAATAAGCGTCACATGGGAAAAGTGACTTGTCACTTGCTTACACCTTTTCAGTATCTAAAGTGTGGATAGTGTATTAAACGCAAGGTCATATATTAGTCTTATTGAATGGGGATAATGAATGCCCATCCAAAAAAATCTGCTTAAAAATTGCATTGTGGCAGAAATTCAAGATTATGTCTTGGATTTGTGCCACATATTACACACTGTATTCTTTTGTTAAAAAATACAGTGATCATAATGTTAGGACAGTTGCAATTTAGCAAAAAAAAAAAAACCGCTATTGAAATGCCCTCATTTTTTCAAGCTTGTTTTGGGTAAAAATTTCTATGGACAGATATTAGCTGGAACTCAGTAAGCAAATATAAAACTTGCTTACTGCTTTTTTTCTTTGTAGAATTCTTTGCCTGTAGTTACGTTTTTTTTTTAGATCAGTAGCGTTTTTTTTCAAAACTCAGCCTGTTCTAGGTATAGCGTTTATTTTCAGTCAGTTAGTAGCATTTTTCTCCCATAGATGGACATTGTTTTTTTGTCCGTGCCAAAAAAAACATGCTTGCATAGTTGGTTTTTTATGCATTTTTGCAGTGTTTTTCCATGTTTTAAATCATAAGATGGATCACATAATTTGTGATGGGGAAAACGCACATGAGAAATAACATATCAAGAAATGTATGTCCCAATACACACTTTAAAAAAAAAAAAAGATTATAAATCATACAAAAACTACATCAAAGAATATAGTTTTCAAGTTTTTTTTTTTTTCTATACTAACACTGTGGACTTGGGTTCAAATCCAACTATGGGCAATATTGGCAAGGAAAGTTTTTTTCTTTCTGCTGGTACTCCAATTTCGTCCTACACTATAAAAACATACAGATAAGTTAATTTTGAGTATCAATTGTAAGCCCCCATTGAAAATAGGGGTGACCATGAGTGATTTCAATCTCTGTACAGCACTAAGCAAAAAAGCTCAATAAATGAATAAATAGAATTGCACTATGAATTCTTTTTAACATGTCCCCTTTATTTTTACAAAGCTAGATTTGAATGGAATGCATCTTCCATACCGTTAAGTGTAAATATAGTGATAAGTGGATGTTTTAGAAAATTTCATCATGCTATCTACTGCTGCAAATCATTTTCTTCAATTTTATGGTGTGAATTTTCTTGCCTTATTTGACTTAGTAGGGGAATAACCTGTTTTCTTGCTTGCTGGAAAACATCTGAATTCTTTTCTTAAGGATGTTAAGCTATTTTGTGCAATGGGGGGCATTTTGAAATGCTTTGTTCACATAAATCCATTTAGATGCTATTACTGATCCAAGAAGCTGTAGTCTACTTCCTAGATCTGGTTATTTTACACGATAGAAAAGTAAAGTGCGTATTATATGTTGAAATAAAAAAAGCTGCCAAAAGTGAGAACATCAGAAATGTGGCAGCATGGCATGTTTTATATGCTAGACTAGTTATTTTGAGCACCACATGTAAATATGTTCATGGCACAAAGCGCAGTCTCCTTGTCAATCTAAAATATGTACATCAGCTAAACAAATCTAGCAGTTCAGAGTTATAAAATAAATGACAATTCAGGCCCTAATACAGTGCTAAAATATGCTTAAATGTTTTTTGTAGACTGTAAAAAGAACATGAATAAAAATTGCCCTGGTGCATGCCATTTTCCATCTAGATCCCAGGAGAAAAAGTAAAACTTTGCCTTAGCAACCTGATGTGAAGTAATGGCCTGTGGGTCTGCCATGTATAGAAGCCTTTTAGGCGCTGCCAGCAACAGAGTCTAATAGGCTGAATATAACAGGAATAATACATTATAGTAATACAGTAATTTATTTCTATTCATTATGAAAGTGATCACATAGTCTAGTCCCATAATGGGACAGCAAAAAAATAAAAAGTAAGAAAGAAGTTTATTTTCCCTATTTGTAAAAAAAAAAAGAAGTTATTATAACAATCCAGTCTACAAAATGATCATTTTTATTTAATCTGTACAGTGAAGGCTGCAATAAAAAGAAAATCCAAACTGAATTTTTTGTACATCCACCAAAATGGAATAAAAAATTATCAAAAACTTTTATACATGCCAAAATAGTCTCCATGAAAATATCAACTTAGCCCGCAAATAGAAACCACTTAGCTCTTTAAAAAAAAAGAGAAAAGAGTTATGGCCCTTAGGCCAATGGAATTTGGAAAAGTGGCAGTTATTATGATTTATGTATGTAAAGAGGAACTTTATAAACGTGTAGCATGTAAAAAGAGAGGGCTTGGTTTGTACAAGGGGCAGGGCTTGTACCAAAAATTCTGCTGCAGATAGAGCTACGAGAATTTATGTCCAGCGTGACTGGCTTGTTGAAAAGACATGGCGGATCCAGACCTGCATACAGACATTGTCTGGATCTGCTGCAAAAGAAGTGTGCCACCCGAGGAGGACCCTCCTACCTCCCTCTTCCTATGCCTCTGCCCAGCTATACTCTGTTCTGACTGCCACTATTTTTGCACTAGTTTGCTGGAGGAAACTGGGCATGTTTGGGCGTGCCAGAGGGTGGTTAGAGGTGTGGTCCTGGTGGGATGTGTTATCCCTAAAGATAATTTTCAAAAGGTTCAAGCATGATTTTCATCCAGAATCTGTTTTAAAAGTGACATATCAATGATATATGAACTACATGAATTTTGTCAAGAACTCAACGCATAAAACATTGTTTCTGAGCATCACATTAATACTGCTGACCCTCAAGATCAGCCAAACGTAAGAGACAATTATAGAAGAAAGAAAAAACACTTTGGGAGACATGTATGGAACTAGGTGCATTAAAGTTCATTTCTCATCTATTTTTCAGTGTATAATGCACCTAAATGTATGAAAGTGGTCTTTGTGCATTCATAAATGGTGTGTAAAGCTCAATGCACCTCACCTGTGTGTTTGGAACTTAGGCACATAAGTAATGCACCAAACATGTATAAAGACTATAGATAGGCTGGAAATAAAAGAGAAGTCATTAGAGTAGCATGTCAGTGAATAGAAACTATGGTACTGATCCTGCTTGGTGGACCACAGGTTCCAGCAATACCTGTGCTGTGCTGGCTCTTGCCATATGTAGAATAAAGGATGAGAGCAGCAAAAATGAGTTTTAAATTTAATGTAGTAAAAATTAAAAATGTAAAAATCTGAACAACATAATCAGTGGGTTATTTAATGTAAAATTAGTTTTAGATTCCATTAAATTTAATTATATTTATAGGATATATTTTTAAATTTTTGGGTATTATATATTTTATATTAATTTTATATGATAACTTTTTTTATTAAATTTAAATAATTTAATTTTATAAAGTTTAATAATAATAATAATAATCAGAAATTACTTTTTATTATTGTACTGGTGTAAGTTGAGAAATATTGGACATTTTTTTCCCTAACAGCAAATCTAGCTCCACTTCGACTTCTCAGGCTCAGGCAGACCATTGAAATAGGTCTGCCTGTCCGAGCAGTAATGCGCCTAGTTTTACCAAACCACATTCATATATGTATCTAATATTACGAGTGTGGTGTGACATGCCCTCAGAACGCCTCCAGAATGCACCCTCATGTTAGGCGCATTAAAAAGTGCTGAGTCTTACGAACATTGCACCTAATACATTTGTTTGACGCATTATAAATAGTAGCCGCTCACTTTGGTGCGTTTGACACCAGAAAAGGGTGAATACCCCGATCATACATGTTTCCCTTTATGTTGTTCATTGAAAATTTTAGGGAGGGCTTTCAATTTATAATGTGTCTTTCAATTTTTCTGTATACTGGAATTAAATTATAGGTGTGCTATATTGTTTGTTTCTACCCTGTTTCTCAGACTAAATTATGCACAGATCTGTTACACAGTATGTTGATAAAGCAGTGCTGTGGTCTGTGTTTTGTACTGCATGGCATAAGTGTGCACTTCTATCAGCTTTGCTACCTTTATAACAAGCATTCTCCTTTGTTGCTGCTTATGCTTTCACCTTTACATCCTATATACTTATCCATATCTAAACATATATCTCCAGCAATTATGTATCATTATAATTATAAATAATTGTATATAATTATAATAATTATTATAGGTGATTAGATGACTTGTTAAATAGAGATGTCAGAACTGTGCGAGGATCTGTGCAAGTACTAATGCTCCTTTTAGATGGAATGGCGTCTCAGTGGTTATCTCAGTCACCTTGCAGTGTTGGGGTCCTGGGTTCAAACCCAACCAAGGGCAGGAGCTGCATGAACTTTGTGTGTTCTACATATATCTTAGAACTCAAAAATAAGTTGTTCCGTCACAACTAAAATATCAGCCTTGTAAAATGTCCTGTTCACTACAAATAAATTCACACATATAATAATAATCTTTATTTATATAGCATCAACATATTCTGCAGCAATTAACAATTTAGAGGTTATAGGTACAGATAAAAAAAAATTCCCAGTAAAAAGCCAACAGATCAGACACAAGGTGTGAGAGCGCTGCTCCCAAGAGCTTACAATCTATTAGGGTCTATGGGTGAGAAAAAAGGTGAGAATTGCTTGGTTTACATAATGGTCCAGCTATGTTTCCTAAATATAAGGTAGTATACATAAAAAGTACATGAACCTGCCAACCAGACGATACATCTAAATACAGATAAGTGCCTGTGAGTGCCCAAGTGCAGGGAGTAACAGAAGTATGTGTGATTGATGGTGGGGGGGTTTAGCAATTATGGATCTTGGTAGGTCTGCCTAAGAAGAAGTATTCTCAAGGAGCACTTAAAACTATAAGGGTTATGAGAGTCAAACGGGGTAGCATGTTCCAGAGAATTGGTGCAACACGGTTAAAATTTTGGAGACGAGCATGGGAGGTTTGGATGATTGAGACATGCAGTCTAAGATCATCAGCAGAGACTGGGTAGGGTAGACAGAGATGAGGGAGGAAATGCGGAGGGGTGCAGGGCTGTAGAGAGCTTTTTGGATGAGAGTAATTTGTTTCTGTTGTATTCTGTACTGAATGGGCAACCAGTGCAGTGACTGACACAGTGTAGAGGCATCGGTATAGCGGCTGGAAAGAAAGATGAGCCTAAGATGAGACCGATAAGCAAGGAGTTAAAATAGTCAAGAAGAGAAAGAATAAGAACCACAATGAGAGTTTGAGTTGTTTCTACAGTAAGAAAAGGACGGATTCTAGAGATGTTCTTGAGGTGCAGGTGACAAGAGTGGCAAGAAATTAAATATAGGGAATGAAAGAGAGAATGGAATCTAATATAACCCCAAGACAGCAAGACTGCTGCCTCGGACTTATGGTGGTACCACACACTGAGAGAAAAATGTAGACAGATTTTTCCCACCTGAGTTGTGGATCTTTGTAGCTCTTCCAAAGTGACCCCGGGTCTCTTGACTGCTTCTCTAATTAGTATTCTCCTTGTATAAGCTGTGAGTTTAGATGGACGTTCCTGTTTTGGTAGATTAGCAGTTGTGCCACTCTCCTTTAATTTACAAATAATGGATTAAACAATGTTCAATTAGATGTTCAGAGCATGGGCTATTTTTATTTTTTTTAAAAAACCTTATCCTGTAATGCACTTTGCCACAACTTTATCGCAGTACTGCCTGATATGTTCCTTTATTTTCATAATGCTGTTTGTTCACTTATGTTTCCGCTAAGCCTCTGAGGCCTTTACAAAATAGCTGTAGCTATACTGAGAAATAATCACATGCAGATGTGCTCAACTAACTAATTAGGTGACTTTAAAGGCAACTGGTCACGCTGGACTTTTACACTTCACAATACTTGCTGCTTTGTTTTGCTCTATCACATAATATATAAATAAGATACATTTAAATTTGTGGCTGTAATGTTCAAAAATGAGGAACAGTTCAAAGGGTATGAATATTTTTATAACACACTGTAAGGCCCCCTCCCCTCTCGCTCCCGTAAGACTGCATACTAACATGCTTTTTTTTCTTCCATATATTCATACAGACCTATTGTGCCTGGCCAAGGTAATATTATGAACAACATTTCTATTTTCCTTGATCGCATTTTGTTTATTCATATACATGAAATGAGGAACGTGATGGATTTTATTGATAAGCTAGAAAGATATTTATGTACCACAGGGAAGTATTGTGCCATCCTTTGATGTGGTTTCCTTACATACATCTATCAATAATGAAAGAGGAAAAACTACAGTTAATAATTTTTTGAAAAATACTACATTTTCTTTATTATTTTGTAATTATCTTATGACCCTTTTGGACTTAATTTTGACTTGTAATTATTTATTTTTGGAAAATTATTTTTATTTATAGCTACCAGGTACTGCAATGGGGCTCATGTTACCCCCTTCCTACATAAATTTATATATGGCCTGGATTGAGGAGATTTGTATCACATATCTTTGGGTGGTGGTGATATATAAATGACATCTTCCTCATCTGGCAGGGAACTAAAGATGATTTAATGTTGTTGCATCAGCTTCTTAATCAGATTGATCCTTGTCTTAAGTCTACATTGACTTTCTGAGAATAAGATACCGTTTTTAGATACGCAGGTGATTATAATGGACAACACATTACATACTGATTTATTTATTAAAAATACTGACAAGAATTCTATTCATAGTATGAGAGTTGTCATCCACGCTGTATGGTAAACTCCCTTCTTTTTAGTCAAACCTTAAGGAATGTCTTGTTAAACCAGATATGGGTGGTAAGGTGGGTCTAAGACAAACTTATTATGGCATCTTAAAAAGGGTTAATTTCCTTATCTCTCATGTGTTAATTGTTCTCTAATGCAGAAAGGTAACATGTTTTGTCACCCTCAGACTGGTGTTGAAATTAAGGAAATATCTTGTTTTTTTCATCTTAACACTTTAAAACCAAATGACTTTAATGTTGAATTTAAAATATTACTGGGCATGTAATGGGAGGAATTCTGCCTTGTTTTGATTTTATTCTCAACCTAATTTTAACTCCTTTATTTGTAAGATGGATGTATGTTCTTTACATTTAAATACATTTTTGTTTTATTTTTCTTCACAGATGGGATGCTGCAGATATGAATTATATATGAAAAGACCACTCACCATTGAAATGCCGCACCTAGAGCCACATGTGTGAAAACTGTCTAAGTCTAAAATTCACTTTGTTGCCCATAGCAACCAATCAGAGTGCCCCTGATTGTTTGCTATGGGCAACAAAGTGAGTTTTAGACCTAGACAGTTTTCATACATGTGGCCCTTAGGGTTTCTTTATAATTTTTGTAAAAATTTTAATTTCATGCCAACTTAGGTTGGATATATTTAGCTTCTATGGTGAGTAGCTTTTCCTTTCTTATTGTTAATTCTTTTTTTACACAGGTATTGATCACTTTTTTGATTAGTTTACAATTATGAACTTTATACATAATTATATTGTAAGTTATTGAATTTTTATACTTTTGCTATCACTTTTCAACTATATATGATATGTAAATTTGTTGTATTTTCACTATACAATCATGAGATATATTTTTTAACCATGCACTTTATTTAATTACTAATTATTTATAATGCTCATAGTTATAGGTTTATATATGCACTATATGCATATATCTCGCTGCTTGAAAAAGACTCTATAGCAGAGCTGAAACGTTGCAAGTTGATGAGTGAAAAAAGCACAGGATTTTTCATGTTCATTGAAGGAGTGCTATGGATTTAATCTATTTTCTTCTATTTTATATATACATTTATATAAAAGGAAAGCTTGCTCTGTTTGTCTTGGATAGAACTAAAAAATAATCAACCATAAAAATGTATATTTTTACTTTATTTTAAACCATGTTTTAGAATAATTATAGCTTTTTCTGGCAGATATGTCCTGAAATTGAATTAAAACCCTAAATAAAGCTAACTCCCATGATGAATATGCACGGTCATGTAATTATTCCCAGTATAGGAGTATCTTCCCTTGTTTATTAATCAAAGCAGGAACAAAGGACACAGTTGTATGACAACGGGAGCAGTCATGTTATCAGAGAAGAGAAGCAAATTGTCTGCATACTTCTTGTATGTACCTTTTGAGACTGTCTGACTAAAAGCAAGTCTCTGTTGATTCAGAGGTTGAAAAGGATTGTTTTTATGATATATTTTTCCAGCTTGTAAAAATGCCATGAATTTCATGCATATTTTACTGGTATTTATGGGTCGTTTTTAAAAAAAAACATATGTACTTTTTTCAGGAATGTTTATTCGTATATCATTTGTGAAAATTCTTGAAAAAAGCCTCTCGTAAAGCATGATACATATTGAAAAAATCTCCAAAGACCCCAAAAATGCAGTAAAAAGGGAAAAAAAGTCACAAAAAGCATACTGTTTGTAGAATGTTTGTATTACTAATATACATGGCAGAGTTTGTATGGAGGTACATACTCTCCATTGGCTTCATATGTTGTATGCGTTGGTACGCTACACCGAAGTGGCACCCTGTTCCCTTATTCTCTATTAGTGTTGAACGAACTGTGCGAGAAAAGTTAAGTTCTAGTAGAACTTCTTGAATTGTTACAACTCAAACCGAACCAAACATTTTACTGCAGGACCATCTTTTCCATTGGGCACACTAGGCAGTTGCCCTGGGGCCCCACAAGCATGGGGGGCCCAGGTGATGTATATATAAGTGCCAGGAATACAAAAATATTCCCTGGAACCCTTGGTTGGCTTTGCTTATTTAACTGTTTGTGTGTTTTTAGGATGTGCAAACAGTTAAAAACCATGGTGGAGAAGGAAGCCAAAGGTTCCCTGCTCTGTCAATTAGTCTTATAGGCTGGTGATGCCCAGACATAAGCTATGTGATAATCTGATTGTGCTTGGGGGTAACTAGAGGCATGGCCTAGTGTGATGTCATGTATTTGGGCAGGGCTCAATGCAGTGTTATGCCGGAGGCCCATAATGCTGTTAAAAGGGCTCTGTTTTACTGTTCGTTCAAGTAAAGTTCTGGTTCTAGTTTGACAAGGCATTTTCAGTTTCATTTTCAGTGGCTTTTTGCACTTTTGGCAGCCATCCAATCACCTTTCTGCACTTTTGGCGGCCATATAATCAGTGCAGAGCTCAGAGAAGTGTCAAAAATGTCATCGCTGAGATCTAGGGCTCTTATTGGCGGCTAAAATCACATGACCATATATATATATTTCACTGTATTGCCTTGTGAACACCATTTTCAGCTCACTCTCTATACCGTACAGACTGCTCTTAGTTAGATAGCATTTTCCTCTCCAAAGACATCAATAGTTAGGGAGTTTGGTATTGCTGGCTGCATCTTACCCAGAAGCTGTTATTTGGCAACATTTTCAGGCTCACAAAATGCCTAACTCTCATATGGATATATATTATACAGCGTGCTTGTATTTGCTAAATCATACCCTGTGCCCAAGAGTTCTGTTTTTGCAATTTTTGGGGTTCACTAATTGTATAACACAAATCTCCTATGTGTTAAAGGGGCTTTTGGGCCCCCTCAGGATGCAGGGCCCCGTAGCAGATGCTAACGCTGCACCTCCAATAGCTACGCCCCTGATTGCAAGCTGTCTCATCTTTTCAGTTAGCCATTAAAAGGAATGAAGTATTTTAGCCTCTCTATTTTTTTATGTCACTCTTAAACCCAAAAATTTTTTTCATAAGTTGTTCCATGTATCCAGTTTAATGTTATGGATGGTTATTACAGCTTCTCCTCCCTGTATAGGTATAAAAATTAACCGAGAAATCTTTCTCCATTGATTTTTAATTTGGGGGTCGGTTCTATGAACCGAAACACACTAAAGTTCGAGGTTCAAATCGAACTAGAACTTTTTACTGCTCCCTCATCTCTATTCTCTATGCATCTTCAAAATACTGCATCTGATAAAACATTATGCTTATGGCCTCCTGCACCTCGGTGTATACATTTTCCATGATAAATGCCAGCTGTCACCCATACTTTACCAATAAAAAACATATGCAGTATGCATTTTACTAACTTATCCATAAACTGATAAATATTATTTTCTTCTTATCTGCTTTTGTTCTCTGATTGTAAACGTTTTATTCTATTGTCTATATAAGATTATAGGGGTAGCCATCTTACCTGAGCTGCTTTTAGCAGTATTTAGAGAGATGCTTTACAGCAGCTACATGGACATAGTAAACTTTGAACAGAAGTTGACTCATTGATTTTATGGGAGAGTTTTCCAGACATGCTCTGTGGCCTTTGTAGAGGTCATTATTAGAGATGGGCGAATTTCTCAAAAATTAAATTCGGTGACTTCGCCAAATTTTCCGACAAAATTTTGGTCCGAATTGCTTTGGGACGAATCGCGTTAAAAAACAGCTATTTCCAGGCTGCTCAGAGCCTACAGGGTGCTGTAGAACGTTGTGCCATGCTTAAATATGCAGAGGGAGCTTGGTTTGGTCTTCATACAATGTTGTGTTTTAGTATGACACGCAGATGACTGCCGCCGCTCTTAGAATCGCTTCACTATAAAATTCCCTGACCAAAAAACTGAAGCGGAAATGTAGCCCGATAAAGTCATGGCAGCGACAGCTGGAAAAAAACAAGCGGAGGGCTACGATCCTACCATAGCGTCAAAGAACACAGTAGTAGGTTACCGGAGCCACCACAGATCGTAGCACAGTAAGGGGACGTCACAGCAGGAGTCACTCTGTGAGGCCACAGCATCCGGTTTCATCTACCGGCCATGTGTTGACCACACACTAGGTAATACACTTTTTCCCAGATGACATCTGACAGCCCCAGCCAAGAGTCGGTGGGTTTGTAACACACAACCCCATGTTGGCATAGCCCGGAGCAGGTGAGGGGCTCTCACCTGTCCTCAACCCACCTCTGTCCCGTTCGCTTCCCACCGCCAGAGAACTAATATGTGCTGTGGCCTCTGCACCACTATACAGTGAGGACCAACTATTTGAGGACAGTGGGCAGTAAAGAGGTGGGGAAGACATCCGCAACTTCTTGCAGAAGCGGGCAAATAGTGATGAGGAGAGTTGCATTGGGGGGTTTTGTTGCGAGCGGTCAGGCTTTGTACAGCGACACCATTGAGGAGGACAGCTTTGACAGGCAAACACTAATCGATGCAGCCGATCGCACATGGGAACGGGGAGAAGCAGGCAAGGCTGGGACAAGTTATTCTGGTGCCCGAGGCATAAAGTGCTCCCCAAACGGAAAAGTCAGTCCACTCCATGCCTCCTTGTGCCCCCTTTTCTCCCTGGGATGAAGTGGCGCTCTACACGGTCGCCTACCCTCGACTACCCATTGACCGACCCTGAAAGCGTTCCGTTTTCTTTACATTAAGTTTTAGGAGACGGGAGGAGAAGAAGGAGGCTTTGGATGACATACAATCTGGGATTTTGGATAGTAGAGAGTTAATGTCTGGGCCGGAGATGTAAAGTTGGTTGTCATCAGCATACTGGTGGATTTGAAAGCCATGTGATGCTATGAGCTGACCCAGACCAACAGTGTACAAGGGTTCATCATTATAAAAGGGAGAAGAGAGCAGCAGCATGCGACTCAGGCAGTGGCGCAGCCCGTAAGTCGGGTAGTTGTGGCCGGGAGTCAGCAGGGTGGCAGCAGTGCGAGGATGGGAGCCAAACGGCCACGTTTGAGACCACTCCCTTTGCAGGTCCCTGATAGTAGCAGCACAGGGACTCACCGGTCAGCGGTGGTAACAGTCAGTCATAGCGTAGCATTGGTGGAAAAATCACCTTACTCGGTGGTTGTGCCAGTTTTTTTTTGCTAAGACACCAGAGAGGCGAACATGGCTATAAGTCGAATTCTTGGCCAGAAAAGTAAAGCGTGACCAGGGACCTAAACGTTTAGTACACGCCCAGCATCAACATCATGCAGTGTCACCATAGCGTGTTTAAGATGTGGTTTTAGTCCATGCCTGTCCCCAACAGCTGTAGCACCCATGGACACGGCCTCCCATTTCAGGCAGTCATGGCTTCACCACTCTACCGAAGACGAACTTCCGCTGTCTATTAACATCTCTACCGGTCCAGATACTCCTGCTCCTCGACACTCATGGTGCCAGTAAGTCAATCACTGATGATGTATACCAAGAGACAAGCAGTATGCGTTAAGCCATCCCTAAGTGCAGAAGTCTGACCGTGCCCTGTCCAAAGTTGGGTTATACAGCCAGACCCGTCCCTTTTCAAGTGGTGACCTCTGCACCATTCAAAGAACTGTCCAGGAAACTTGGCATTCACTTCAGCCATTGCAACGACACTGGTAGTGGATGCTCTGGACCACCGCAAGCGGTGGGTAGCGGCACGCCAGGGAGCGGGGTCTAAGAAGGTCCGTTTTTCCACACCAGGGAAAAAAAAAAAGCCTGCCCACAAGGCAGGATTGACATTCTGCTGGGGGAGTCTCGTACCAGGATCGCTACCCCTCTGCCGCAGAAAAGCTTTTTTGGTGGCAACCCGAGCCAGCGAGGTACCTGAATTGGTAATAAGAAACTCGTATTCAAAGGTCAGGGCCAACAGGTCAGGGCATGCGGCGTAGATTCTGAGGTCAGGTAACATAGCAGAAAAGGTCGGGTACTAGCACGGGCAACAGGAACTGGGGGTGAAAATATATTAATTTTGAACAGGTGGAAATCTATGACGAACAGGAATAAATTATATTAACGAGGGGGAAATTGATGAACAGGAATAAATATATTAACAGGGGGGAAATGATGAGCCAAGAATAAATATATTAACATGGGGAAAATTATTGACAGAGAAAGGCCCATTACGATATTTGGATATCCAGGTGGACAGGATGATTCCCCTGGGCGAACAAAGTCCCCACACGGGGGAAATCCAATGGGTTTTGGTTCAAGTCTTCCCCCATCTGAAAAAATTTTCAAAAAAGGGCCAGGAAATTTGAAATGCACTTCAGCCTTCTTACACCCCCAAATCAACCCTCCTTAAGGCAGCGCACCCCCGGCCCCCTCCCCAAACATAGGCTGATATGTGACTTTTTCCAAACGGGGAACCCCAGCCTTATATGTTGGAATATTTATGAACAGAGAAAGGCTAATAAGGTTTTTTTGATGACCCAAGAGGGCAGGAGTAGCCCCCTGTTAATTTTTAATTTAGATCAGGCAGTCATGCGTGACACCTGCCGTTTACTAGGCCCTTTTGCGGACATGCTTATTTGCAAGTCCCCAGGACACGTGATGAATAACTCATTCAGCTTCTTTTTGGGCACGGACAGCGGTTGGGGTTACACTGGACCCCCGCAAGCAATGCCAATAGCCATCCCAGGGAGCGGGATCTAAGTAGGTCCCGGGTTTTCACCAGAGCCGCCGAAAAGCGGGGATGGACTTGCTGCGGCGGGATCTACCAGGTCACCCCCCCTGACGTGACTTGCTTGCGGTGGCAGAAAAAGTATAGCAGGGGTACGAATCGTCAGGCGGGCTTAGTCAAGGTGGGCCCAACAGGTAGGGCAGGCGGGCAGAGATTCAATCGGGCTGGGAAAAGGGTCTGGGTAAAGGGCCCGAAGGAATGATGAAGGGGGGAATTTTGAAGAACAGGAATAAAATAAAAACGGGGGGAAAAAATTTATAAAACGGTGGAAATTGGGAACAGGAAAAAATATTTTAACGGGGGAAAAATTATTGAACGGGGGGAATTAATGAACAGGAATAAATATATTAACGGGGGAAAAAATTGCCCAGGGGGAAATTGATGAACGGAATAATATATTAACAGGGGGAAAATTATTGAAGGGGGGGAAATTGTAAAACAGGTAAAAGGGGGGGCCCTCCCTTTTTTCACCGTTACAGGGGGGGCCCCCCCTTGTTCCCCTTTAACGGGGGAGAGCCCCCCCTTTTTCCACCTTTTAACAGGGGGGGCCTCCACTTTTTTTCCACCTTTAACGGGGAGGACCCCCCCTTTTTCCACCTTTAACGGGGGAGGGCCCCCCTTTTTCCCACAATTAACGGGGTAGGGCCTCCCCTTTTTTTCTACAAAGCCAGTTTTGCAGCTGTCTTTTTTTTTTTTCTGTCCCTTTCCCCAGTTTTGTCTGAATTTCCCCAGTAACAATGGCCAGAATGCAAAAAAGCACCAAAAAATTCCCTGTAGTTATGGTCTCCTTCATTTCAATTTCCATTCTGCATTTGAACAAAGGGTGAAGCAAAACTGGATTCAAACCACATGTTATACTTCAGGTTTTTAATTTGGGCATGCTGTCCTCCTAAACGGTTTTGGGTATGCAGAGGCTTCCCCTCGCCAAAAAACCCCCCATGCCATTCTCCACATCAATACTGAAAGAAGCGGGGTTTTGGGTACCATTTCTTCGCTGCCAAGTAGCTGCTGCTCCCTTCCCTCAAATTGTTCACCCCTCACGTATAGGGGGCGGAGCCCAGCCCACATAGTAGATCTCTGGCTGGGGAAACCGGATGCGACAGGGGCGGGTTGAGGCAGGTGAGGGCCATGCCCGCTCCCGGGTCATGCCAATAAGATTGTGTCTGACTTTCCCCACATTTTGGGCTGGGGTTGTCAGATGTCACTGGGAGGAATGGATGCCTAGCAACCAATCAAGAACCATTGGGTTGTGAACAACAACGCCGCAAATTTCAGCGGATTTTTGTGGCCTCACGATGCCCCCTGCGCGAGTCCCCTTGCTGTGCTGCGCCTGGGCCTGCTCCCACAAATGTTTTTGCCATGCCACCGCAGGTAAAGAGCCCTGTCCCCTCTCTTTCTGAATACTGTTTGTTCTAAAATGTATAGACACGTTTATGAAGATATCTGTATAGATAAATACACCCCTGTTTTTGACCCAAATTGAACCCAGTAGCAGTTGGGAAACCTTGGATAAAATTGCGCTCCAAAAAAAGGCCCGGAAAAATTAACTTGTAGTGCCTTTTAAAAACACTGTTTATTTTACTGATATAAAACACAAACAGGGTTAATTAACCTTTGGAATAATTTTTGCTACAGGCAAAATTTCTTTTTGGCGGGGTGAAAAAGAATTTCTTTTATAAGTACACTGCAGAAACCCCAAATTAGTTAACCCTTGGGGTAAATTTCGCAAAAGAAATGTGCTGCCCCAAAATTACCAGCTTTGTAGCGTGTTAAAATGGGGTGTTTTTAAGGAACACAACAAAAGAAAAACTTTTTTAAATTTAAACCCTTTGGTTTTGAATTTTGTACAGCAAAATTTCTTCTTTGGAGGGGAAAAAGACGTTTTCTTTTAGTGACCAAAAACACGAACAAGCTTAATTTAAAACCCCTGGGTCTAAACTGCGCAAAAAAAATGACAACCAAAAATTACCCCCTTGTGCGTGTTAAAAATGGGTGTATTTTAGAACACAACAACAGAAAAAACTTGTAAATTAACCTTCGGGTTATGAATTATGTCAGGAAAATTTCTTCTTTGGAGGTGAAAGAACGTTTTTTTTTAGTGGGCCACAAACAGCAGAACAACGCTTAATTAACCCTGGATCTAAATTTCGCAAAAGAAAAAGAGCAACCCCAAAAAAACCCTTTTGAGCGTGTTTTAAAATGCCCCTGTATTTTACGAACACAAAAACGAAAAACTTTTAATTAAACCCTTTTGGGTTTTAATTATGCTACAGGAAAATTTCTTCTTTGGAGGGGAAAAAAAACGTTTTTTACTAAGTACAACGCGAAACTTTCTTAGTTAAAAACCCCTTTGGGTGTAAAATTTCGCAAAAAAAAATGTTCTGTCAAAAATTACCGCTTTGTAGCTGTTAAAAGGGGGTTATTTTACAGAACACAAACAACAAAAAAAATTGTAAATTAAAACCCTTTGGGTTTTATTAGCTACAGGCAAAATTTTTCTTTGGGGTGAAAAGAAGTTTTCTTTTAATGCCCAAGCAGAACAGGCTAATTAACCCTGGGTCTAAAAGGCAAAGAAAAGAGCAACCAAAAATTAATGGATTTGGATTGAAAAAACGCTGTTTCTTTAACTGAATACAAAAGGAAAGGCTTAATAACCTTGGAATTTAATGGCGTAGCAGATAGCATTTAAAAAGTACTGCAGCGATTGGAAACAGGCTTTAGTTCCAATACCCCACAAAAATCAGAATTAGAAGTTAAAAGAAGATCTCTGAGACAAGCTGTGACACCCCCAAAAATCGCTGTATAAAAGTGAGTTTTTTAGTAGAATATTACAAGCCCCGGCCAGCCCCTTCCCAAAACAGTACGTGAGGCGTATGAGCTCCCAGGTCGCGCCCGGATTATATAGGCGGTGACGTACAGAAACCCGCTGGTCTCTGATTGGCTTTCTTTTTGCACATGTATTAGGTGCCCTTCTTCCCCCAGATTCTTTGCCCCATGAAACCTGTGCTCCGCCCCTTTTTCAATCAAAAGCCCGCTTCTTCCCGCAAACCCCCAAACTTGCTTCGTTCGAATCGAAAAATTTTCCTGAAATTCTAAACGAATTTTTCCCCTTCTTAGAATCCCATTCGCCCTTTCATCTTATGCAGGAAGGCGGAGAGGGTGAGCAGTAACCCTTAGCTGTTGTGAATGGTAAATGCTGTGTTACCTAGACATCTGTGTCAAATGTCTTTGTAATCCTTCCCGTGAGGTGATTTCTGAAAAGTGTTATCTGAAGAACAGGAAGTGTCAGCTTATTATTAGGCTTAGAAGCCTGACTGAAAATTGTTTGCCATTAGGATTTTAAAAATATTTATATTGAAATCTAAATTTAAAAATGAAAAAATATAAAAAATGTGTAAGAAAATATGTTTAACATACAAAACAAATTAAAAAAAGTAATTTTTGATGTCCAAAAAACATTTAATTTAAAGTTTTTTAAAGGGTGCAGTTTACGGGATGGTGGTATACCCTGCAGGTATAATTTAAAGTCTTTTTCTTTGATTGAGTGGTTTTTCCACATGTTCAAAAGGTCAAAAATAAAAACTCATCCCCCTGCTCCCCCCTATTTTAAGGGCATACTGAAAAAAAAATCATCGAGGGGTTGTAGTATTTGGGGCCAAAAAAAGCAACTCACAACCCCGTCAAGGGCCTAATGTCTTGCAAGTCCCTACACTAGCCTTACTATCAATTTACAAAACAAATCACAAAATGGGACATTTTTTACTTAAAAGACTACACAAGCCATAATTACAGCTCAATGGCTGGACAAAGAACTATTCCCAGTATGAGGTGACATAAGTCCCAGTACCCATCTCTACAGGATAGTCCACAACCTACAATAACCCTGCTGTAACTATATTACCATACACACAGCTTCTTACCTCACTATCTATCTCTTCCTCCTCTGTTGTAGATTGTAAATCCTCTTGGGCAGGGTCCTTTCTCCCTCGGTACCAGTTTGTTGTCTATTTAGTGATGATTATTTCACTTGTTTTGGTCATATATTGCAGATTTAAACCCCTTTTGAACTTACAGCTCCTTTGAATTAATGGTGCTTAAACCCCTTACATTGGTTAAATGGTGCGAGAAAGGTCCTAAGTCTGCTACATAGGAGACGGATGTCAGCTGCTAATTGCAGTTGACACCCACAAATAACAGCAGGGAATGGAGTCGGATCCATTACCTGCTGCTTAATCTTTTAGATGCCATGGCAATCCCAGCCTTGGTGTCTGAATGAATGAGAACCGATGCACCGTTCCTCACTCTGATCAGCACCCTCATGGTGAGATCTCTGGGTGCCAATCAGTGTCCATGGCAACTGGAAGCCCACCATGTTTTAGTTTCTATTACTTCTTGCCCCAGTGGTCAAGGACCTAGTGAGACTAAATGTTGAGGTAAAAAAAATGTTTAAAAAGTATAAATATTAATAAAAAATATAAAAAGTTCAAATGACCCCATCACTCAGGTCCAAGAACAAAAAGGTATTGGTCACAGAAAATGGCGCTGCAGAAATAGTGAATGTTTGGATTTTTTAACCCCTTACCGCCGGAGCCAGTTTTGACCTCTCTGACAGAGCCCCATTTTTTAAATCTGTCATGTGTCACTTTATGTGAGAATAACTTTTTGACACTTTAACCTATCCATGTGATTCAGAGACTGTTTTCTCATGACACATTGTGCTTTAAGATAGTAAGAAATTTTGGTCCAAAAAATGCTTGTTTATTTGTGAAAAATATCAAAACATCGTGAAAAATTTGAAAAATTTACCAATTTTAAACTTCAAAAATTTCTGCATGTAAGACAGATAGTTATTCCACTCAAAATAGTTTTTCACTAGCATCTACCATATGTCTGCTGTAGTTTGGCATCATTTTTTTTAAATGTCTTTTTTTTTTTACGTCATTAGGGGGCTTAGAAATTTAGTAGTAATTTTCAAATTTTCAACAAAATTTGCAATATACATTTTTTAGGGACCAGTCCAGTTCTAACGTGACTTTGATTGACCTGTATGTTAAATACCCCCATAAATGACCTCATCTAAGAAACTACACACCTTAAAGTATTCAAAGCCGCATTTAGGAAGTTTATGAACCCATTAGGTGTTTCACAGGAATTAAAGCAAAGTGGAAGTGAAATTTCAAAATTTCACTTTTTTTGCAGATTTTCAATTTTTATACATTGTTCACAAGAATACGGTAAATGTGATCAGGGAAATGCAACTTAATATTGATTCCTCAGATTCTGCCGTTTTCAGAGATATCCCATATGTGGCCCTAGTGCATTATTTGGCTCAACCACAAGCCCAAGAATAGGAGGAGCACCTACTGGACTCTGGGGTCTCATTTTCATTACCATTTTATTTAGGGGCCATTTCAGGTTTGCGGACACCCTAAGGTGCTAAAACTTAATAAACTCCCCTAAAAAGACCCCATATTGGAAACTACACCCCTTAAGGAATATATCCAGGGGTGTAGTGAGCATATCGACCCCACAGGTGTGTCACAAAAATTTTTAGCGTTAGGCTGTGAAAATGAAAAAAAAAATTTTTTCCAATAATCTGCAATTTTAGCTGAAAATGTTTAATTTTTACAAGGCATCCTGTAAAAAAGCACCCAAAATCTTGTCACGCAATTTCTTCCAAGTTTGGCAATATCCTACATCTGTTTGGGCGCTGTTTGGGCGCATGGCAGGGGGTACAAGGGAGGGAGCGCTATTTGGCTTTTGGAATGCAGATTTTGGTGGGGCCATGCTGCCTTTACAAAGCCCCCAAAGTACCAGAACAGGAGAAACCTTCCAGAAGTCACCCCATTTTGGATTCAGCACGCCTCATAGATCTCATCTAGGGGTGTATTGTACATTTTGGGTGCACAGGTGTTCCAAAGTTGTTGTTTTTTTTGCATTGGGCTATGAAAATGAGGGGAAAACGCAATTCCGTCATTGTTTTTTGGGCTTCAATTTTACAGCGTTCGCCGTGCAGTATAAATGACAGGATATCTTTACTATGGGGGTCGGTACAATTGCAATGATATAGATTTTATATAGTTTTTTTTATTTTTTTATTACTTTTACACAATAGAAATAGGTCTATAAAAAATTACATTTTTATGTTGTCCTGTTCTGATAGCCATAACGTTTTCAGTTTTCTGTATACGGAGCTGATTATGGGCTTGTTTTTTGTGGGATGAGTTGACGTTTTTATTAGTACCATTATGGGGGGCATATGCCGCTTTGATCACTTTTTATTAAGGTTTTTGTGAGGCATTTTGAACAAAATACAGCATTCCTGGTAGTGTTTTTTATTTTTTATTTTTTAACAGCGGTAACCGTGCAGTATAACTGACATACTAGTATTACTCAGCAGGTCGATACGATTACAGCGATACCCAATTTGTGTTTTACTGCTTTTACACAATAAAAACACTTTTATTCAAAAAAGGATAACACGTTTTTACATCGCCATAGTCTGAGAGCCATAATTTTTTTTATTTTTCTGTGCACGGAGCTGTGTAGGGGCTTGTTTTTTGCGGGAAGAGTTGACGTTTTTATTGGTATCATTTTTGCTGGGACAAGACTTTTTGATCAGTTTTAAATCCGTTTTTTTGGAAGGCAGGGTGAAGAAAATACTGCAATCCTAGTAGTGTTTTTTATTTTTTTTTTTAACAGCGCTCACCGTGCAGTATCCATGACCAGTTAGCTTTACTCTCTGGGTCGATACAATTACGGCAATACCCTATTTATATAGTTTTTTTTAATTTCTAAGCACTTAAAAAAATATATATATATATATTTGTATTGTGTTAAATAATATTTATGCATCGCTGTCTTCTGAGAGCCATAACTTTTTTATTTTTCCGTATACAGAGACGTGTAAGGACTTTTTTTTTGCGGGATGAACTGAAGTTTTAATTGTTACAACTTTGGCGTTTATATGAGTTTTTGATCGCTTTTTATTCCATTTTATGTGCTGCAGGATGTACAAAAATCGCAATTCTGTGACTGTTTTTTGTTTTTGTTTTTTACAGAGTTCACCGTACGGGTTAATTAACATGACAGATTTATAGAGTGGGTCGTTATGCATGCGGCGATACCAAATATGGGTACTTTATTTATTTTTGATCTTTTTTGGGGCGATTGCCGTTTGTAAAGGGGAAAAGGGCGGTGTACGTGTTTTTATTTTATTTTTTGTGTTTATGTTTTACTTTTTTTCACTTTTGACATTTATTTTTACTTTTTTTCACTTTTTCTTCTAACAGCAATCATCAGTTTGCTGTTAGAAGGCAGGCCAGGGCACAGTACTCGTACTGTGTACGGGTCGCCATGACAACGCCTGTCACCAGGCCCACAATGCATTGCGGGCATGGTGACATCACAGGTGACCCCAGGAAGTGCCGTTCACTTCCCGGGATCATCAGACAGGGGATCGATGCCGCACTACAGTGCGGCAGCCGACGGGAGCAGGCAGAAGGAGCTCACTCCTCCTGCCTGCGGCTTCATTATCGCAGCCATGACAGGCTGCGGTAATGAAGCGGTAATCACCCGCGGCCGGAGTGGGCTCCGGCCGCGGGTGATACGGCATGCGGCCAGCGGTAATTTACCGCTGGTCCCATGTTGCGATCGTGCGTGGCTCGCCCGCAAGCCCGCGCGATCGCCAGGGCGTATGGATACGTCCATTTGCGGGAAGTCACTTCCCGCTAGTATTATTTAGTATTGCTTGAACTATATCAACATGCAGAAAACAGATAACACATCATTCATATAGTGAGTGACATAAAAACAAAATTTCCACAAAGAAGTGCAGGTACGTTTTTTTTTTCACATTTCAAAATTACAAAATTACATTACAATTTTTTTTCGGTTTTCCAGCATTTTTTATGGTATGGCCAATGGGACAAGCTCTATGTAGATGTAAAAATAAAAAGATTATGGCTCTTGGAAGGCAGGGAGAAAAAAAACCAAAGAGCCATATTATTATGACCGCAGTCAGAAAGAGGTTCGCAATCAGAAAGGGGTTATAATATATAATAATAATTCTGTTTTCTGCAATATTTATTGTTGTTGCTAAGGTTAAAAAATTCTATTGTATTCAACACCTTATTAGATTTGAGGGCATCATTTGATAACAAATAATGTGTATAGAAATGTTTCGTTTTTACATGTAGTTTTTTAAATGTATTGTTGATGACGGATATATTGTGAAATCTACTATCAATATATTATTAACACTAAATATATTCTGTAAGCATAGACAGGCAGGACAAAATAAACAGTCATTGCTTATGAATAATTTATAGGAATGCATTAACTTCAGAAAATTCTACTGATTTGTCGTGACCTCTTTCAGTATAACACAAGAAAAAGTGTTGTTTCTTTGCAACAGAAATTCAAAGTGGAAGGTAGAATTAAGTTCAGTTTTCGAGCAATTGATTTGATTCCATAGGACAGTGGAAGTATAGCCCTTCATACCATAATATTTTAGATATAGATGTTTCTGAAGATGAAAAGAAAAAGTATAAAAATCATCTGTACACTAAAGCCATGTGAGAACAATCTTGAAGAAGTGCTCTGGTCTTAAAAGGAAATGTGCTAAATTAGTTTTAGTGCTTTAAAGCATGGATAAAACAATGCTTGAAACCTACCTCAGAAATTTCTCTGTTTTTGCTTTATTTATTTTAAATTGAAAGTAAAGTGACAGCAGTGCTCAGCAATGATTCATTTAATCATAAAAAGCAGTAGGCCCCTATACCTAAGTATAGTCACCAAGAGAAAAGCTATTTACCATGCTCAAGATGAGGACCCATAAAGGCCTAGCTATGGGAAAAAATGTACTACCCATAGTAGTCAATCAACCATGTATTTACAATCTGATTGCTTTCGACTAACCTTTGTGTGGTCTGCAGTAATACTTGTTTCTTTGGTTATGTTCACACAGCGTCTTTGTGGGGTGTAATTTGGTGCATAATTATGCTGCAATATGCAGTATTATGCCCTGCAAATACGGTAATAATCATTGAGAGCTATGATTTCCTGTCGTTTTCCTTGATGTGTATTATGCACCAGGAGAAAGAAGTGATATGGGGAAAGTAGATGTCTATGGCAGCTGGCACAAAGCGGTTTAGAAGTATGTGCTGGTTAATGCATACTTCTAAAACACCCGGTGTATAGTGGCGTGTGCTATACGCGGTGCTATATGCCCCTGAGATGCCATCTAATCTCAGCGTTTAAATCTACTCATGGTTATCATATTATGTTTCCATTGATTTGGGCAAACAAAAATGAGGTTGCATGTTTTTGGGTCTAAATAAAATTACTGTAGTTGCAATACAGTTTTCTTCTTTTCTTCAGGTTATAGCATACAAGACTGTTTAGAAGCTGCAAACTCAACTAACTTTCATGCAGAAATTTTATTTGATAATGTTGCTACTGAACTACAGTGTCCTAGAACATTGGGAACCATTGTGCAAATTAAGCACTTCTTACCTTTTTTCTCACCCTTACTTCCACGTAGAATGTGAGTTCTTGGGAGCAAGGCTCTCACACCTCTTGAGTGTGCGGAATATGTTGGCGCTATATAAATAAAGATGATTATTATTATTATTATCTGTTGATAGCTTTGTTAGTATCTAATGTTTGTGGGGGGCGGGGGGGTTTGTACCTGTACCCTCTGTATTGTGAAGTGCTGTGGGATACATTATTGCTACATAAGTAAAGATGATGTTATTATTATTATTATTATTATTATTATTATTATTATTATTATTATTAATAATGATAATTTTTTGTCTATATTTTATTCATTATATTTTTATTACTTGCTGCAATGTTTACAGGCTTGTTTTATTTATATCTACTTTTACAACAATGACTACTGAGCTGCTGTGAAATCAAGACCTCTCCAAATTTCATCCTGCCTTTGCTACAGATCCTTCAAGTTTCTATAGTATAGAAATAATTTAACAGAGAATTAACAGAGAGTGATGTGAGTGACGTAACGGCATTCCGAGAAACATCTGAATCTCAAATGGGCAGTATAAGGCATTGTAACCTAAACCCCATACCCTCTGGTAGTTGTCACAAAATTAGATATAAACTGTGATTCACAGAAAATTATTGGAAACAATACCCATTTTTAACCTGGAGATATTGATCCATTATAGCTAAATGGATGTAGTTCCTTTTTGTTTCAAAAATAGACATTCAAATCGCATTGAGCTTACAGAGAAAAAACATCCAATGACTCGCAACAGGAACTCTTAAAGAAAAGAATGGATTATTGTGTGTCATTGCAAGCACCATTTAGTGCTGATTCAAACATTTGGGGGCCTTTTCCCAAGGCAGGTGATGGTCTCAGAAGTGCAACCTGCACCTTTCAGATTTTGATAGCATATCTTATCCACATGCCATCAAAGTGTAAGGTATGAACACCCCTTTAACTAAACCTCAGTGAAGCTGACTAAAGTCATGTTAACCATCTATTTCTTCTTGCTCTGTACTACTTTCCTGTAGTGTATGAACACAGACCAGACTTTAGGCTCCTTGCTTTACTCCCTGAAGCCCTGACACAGACTGACTTCAGCCACTCTCTGCACCCAGCCAGATATTCAAAATATACATTTTGTAGCCAGCAATTTAACACATTAAACACACTACAATTCCTTTTCTCCTTGAAGAAAAGCATATGACCATGAACAACAGACCAATAACAATTAACAGCATGAAAAATAATTGTTATGGAAAATACACCAAACTCTTTGAACTGTAAACTACTGTCCATGAACATAGGGGGACATGTATGAAAGCTGTCTCGGTCTAAGATTTTCTCTATTGCCCATAGCAACCAATCAGAGCCCACCTCTAATATTTTCAGAGTGCTTTTTGAAATGAAAGGGGAGCTCTGATTGGTTGCTGTGGGCAACATAGAAAGTCTTAGACCAAGACAGTGTACATACATGTGGCCAATAGCCTTTAAGGTAAGCCGGTGGATTTATTGCTCACTTTGCTCTTGGCAATTCTGATGTGGATGGTTGGGGGTTGGTGTCAGAATCAAGTACTATTGCAACTTTGTGCTGGTTCACAGTCCCCCAACAATTGGCTTTCTGAATCAACATATTTCTTTACGAAAGATGAATTTCGCACTTTTGTATTTCCATCTAAATCTAAACCTCTAGGACCACTTGAGTGCCTCTTTTTTCCTTCACAACATAAGGTTCATGTTCAAAAAATGGAGACAGTTTGTTAAAACGATCATTCCTAAGCATCACCTTATCTCCTTGTCTAAGGCCACTAGTTTGACCATGGCGCCGATGGTTTGTGTACTGTACGGCTTGGATTTTCCTTTCCTCATCAATTTCCATGAAATTTCCCAAACCTGTAGGAGAATAAGCCCAAATGACTGGTAATTTTGTCATGAATTTGCAACAACAAAGAAGTTCAGCAGGACTCACTCCAGTTATATTTTGGGGTGTTGTTTGATAAGCCAAAAGAAAACACCACAGTTCTTTCTTCCAGTCTCTTCTCTCTAAATGAGCAATCTGTAAAGCTTTCAACAGGGTTTGGTTCTGGCGTTCCACTTCCCTGTTAGCTTGTGGCAAGTATGGGGTTTGTACGATGGTGTTCAATGGCATTTGATTTTAGATAATCTTGAAATAACTGAGAAATGAACTGGGCACCATTATCACTTAGGCAAACCACAAGAAGCAAAAAATTACTGTTCATGAAGTTGCTTTTGTGAGAACTATTTATATCACTGCAAATTATAATCCCTGTTAAAACATAACTTTTAACAATCTAAACCCCTATAAATTACCACTACATACCTAGATAATACAGCATACTGTGTACTATCCGTCAGGGAGTAATCGCCCGGGGTAAAGGACGCTCCGCTTTTGTGACAGTTAATATCACTATATAGTGTATAAACACCTTAAATCCCAGCTATCCCGACGCGTTTCCCCCCTTTCAATTTTTTGGGTTCATCAGGGGATTCAAAAAACTCTCGCTGTGGAAAAAAGTCGCTATATACAACGCATATACAACCTGTTTTTAAAAAACATATATTTCCTATACAAGTTCAATAGGGAGACTGATACTTAGCTTAGAAGCTGTCAGGTATAAACATGATGCTCCCTGCAGCTCCTTTGGTATGCTGGCACCCAGGATAAGAGGGATTTTGTGAGAACTACCACCACTTGCCACCTTGAATAATAGTTCACAACGACTAAGAGATGGTGTCCAGATGGGATGTCACACAGATCAATAGCCAGATCTTTCCATGGTCCCTTTGTGAAGAAATCAGGCGATACCTTTTTCAGGCTAACTGAGTATATTTGATGGGGAGCTTTCGAGAGAACTAGCTCCCTTCTTCAGACAGGTTGTTATACAAGAAATTGAAAATTCACAGACTTTTTTTTTACACAAAAGGGCATGGACCTTCAAAGGGGCCTAGAACTCTTTAAAATACAAAATGCAATATAAGCAGAGAAGTCATTTACGGCAGGTCAAGACATCAACTATCTGGAAACTTGTGAGGCGTGACGGAGGGGTCAGTAATTCTGTGTCTTATCTGTAGCCGTCAGATGTAATTTGTGGCCATCACAGTTCACAGTTCAGTTTTTAGAAAAGAGACTGTCACTAACAGCCTCCTAAGGTGGGATAGTTGTCACCTAAGATCACTTGTGAGGGGAATCCCTCGGGGGCAATATCTCCGCCTTAGGAGAAATTGCTCTGACACTTATACTTTCAAGAGTCAGGCAAAGGACCTTAGGGAGAGGTTTGTCACTAGAGGATATCCTCAATCCTCTCTCAAAGAGGCATATCAAAAGGCGAAACAGGAGGACCGGGTTGGACTTTTGGTCCCTAAGATTAAGCAGGATAGTGATGGAGGGTCTAAGAGAAATGATCTTCGGATCATTGGAGAATACAATCCACAGGCAGATAAGATCTATGGTATTGTCAAGAAGTACTGGAGAATACTTCTGCAGGATGAGATTTTGAAGGAAATATTGCCTGCTACCCGCTCCATTACGTACCGTAAAGGGCGGAGCCTCCGGGACCGACTGGTGAGAAGCCATTTTGTGGCCCCACTAAGAGAAACTTGGCTAGATAGACAACCAAATGGTTGTTTCAAATGTGGCATGTGTAAATTTTGTAATATGTACGAACTGCAAAACATTTGGAGACACTGACAATCCCTTTAAAATACCATAAAGGGATTTTCAACTGTGTCTCGGTTGGTGTCATCTAATCTAGCCACTTGCCCTTGTGGGTTTAAACTATGTTGGGAAAACACGTAGAGAGTTGAGGAGGAGAATCGGTGAACATATTGGTGACATCAAGAAACAACTTGATACACCTATTGCGAGACACATCTGGGCAAAGCATGATGGTAGGACTGATGCTATTCAATTCAGAGGTATTGATTTAGTAAAACCCCCTTTGAGAGGGGGTGATTGGGACAGACTCATTTTACAACGTGAAACACAATGGATATATAAACTTAATTGTGTATTTCCAAAGGGGCTTAATGAGTCATTGTCGTTTATGTGCTTCTTGTGACATCCTCTTGGATATTTTTATATTTATATAACCCTCATTAAAACACTGATTTCCCTTTTTGTGACTATTTATGCCTAATACCTGTAGTTTATACTAACATAGATCTTTTCATGTGTACTACGTTCATGATTATACATGTCTTAGTATGGCCATTTGTTGCCAGTTTTTGGGAGTCCTTATACATGGACACGAGCACATTCTGGTTATTTGTACTGGCCTAGGGTTTGTATTTTTGCGCCATCTGCCATCCGGCTGTTTGTATGTGGCTCACACATCATTTCTGGTATGTTAAACACATTGCGCGGCGCAGCCGTGATATTGCGCATGCGCGTAGCTATCTGTGGGCTATCTTTCTTGGCGCAGTCGCAGGACATAGTGTTGATGCTGGCGCCGCCATGTTTGGGTGTCCGCGCGTGCGCTCTTCGTGTTGGTGGACGTCACCGATTGGCGCATGCGCGGTGGGACGCAGGGAATTCGGCGCCGGCCGGGTTTACTTTGCGGACATGCGCACTACACTTTTTGAGACGCTGGATTTAACGTGAGTACACTGTTTGGATATTGTGTATAGGGGGCGTTTACTCTCCTCTCTGGTTGGAGGAGTACCCCTGGGGGGTGGATATATATACCCTCCCCTCTGGGACAATGTGGTGGGACGCTGTATACTCACATCACCATGTGAGTTCCCATTATTTGGAGATATACCAACTCCTTTCTGAGACCTCCACTGGAATCCCTGTATAGATGACTGGAGATTAGGTATTGTTTTTTGGGCTTGGTTTGGGCAGTGTATATGTTTTGAATGGATTTTATTCTTTTGAATGGTATTCTACCAATTTATTGTTTTTTTGTAGATGGATGTTATTTGCTTGATCTTTTGACCCACTGAGGAATCCCTGGAATGGGATGAAACGCGTTTGGGGTTAATTTAGCGTATTATCCACTCTGGCGCTTGGGTTTCATCGCCCCATTGACCGTAGTTACCAGTTCGGGTTGAAGGGCGCAGATAAGTATTGGCACGTTTTGTATACCCCTTGACTTGTAAGTCGGTCTATTGAGGGTATTTTTTTCAGTTTCCTTTTGTGAATAGTCTGATTCATTATTCTAGTGCCACTAGCACTTACCTTGGCGCCGTTTTGGTAGACATATTGCCAATCAAGCTGTATTCTTCCTTCTTGACTTCACCTAGTAATATATATATAGGCGGGACGTTAGATAGGATACAGTATAGGAGTTAATTACGGGGTCGCCCTTATCGGGGCGGTGTCTCCGTTGTGACAGGTACTACAGGGTTCATGTTGTAGGTGACAGTTTAGGGTATTACCCCTCTTTGTGGTGTCCCGGATAGATATTTTAATTGAGTATTATTAAAAGGTATGTTTTAAAGGAGTAGTTTTTTCTATTGTTTGGATTTATTTTTCTATTCCTATAATTTACACACGTGGGAAGCATTTTGTTGTTTTATTCACACATAGTTTGACATAAAGCTGGCATGAATATTTAGCCCATTTTGCAGAGTCTGAAATTTTTGCATTAATTTAAATTCCCATTCCTTTCTCTCTCTCTGTGTCTTAAAGTGTCCCATTAAAATCATAATTTTCAGATCTTCAATAGAATGGTCATCTCTGGAGAAGTGTTGTGCCACTGGAAGATCAGTTCTGCTGTTATTAATAGTGAATCTGTGTGAGTTCATGCGCTGGCTGAGTCTCTGTCCTGTTTCCCCCACATAAAGCCTGGGGTCGGACATTGCGCAGGTCTAGCAATGTGGTGTATCTGATCGTGTGTGCGCAAGGTCCGACCACAGGCCATTATGTGGGGGAAACAGTTCTGGCTGACAGTTTTGATCGAGGAGAATATATCGCCTCCTGTGGCTTGTGATTTGTTATAATTTCAAAATCAAGTCCATAGAGATAGATGTGGAACCTTTCACATCCTAAAACAAACAGCCAAAGCCTCTTTCTCAGTCTGAGAATAATGTCTTTCCACATCAGTAAGAGATCTGCTTGTCTACTGAATAGGCCTGTAGTCACCTGTGCGTTGCCTCTGTTCTAAATTGGCACCTAATCTCACAGGGCTGGCATCGACAATAATTTGAGTTTGTGCAGTAGGATTGAAATAGGCTAAAGTTGTGGCACAGGTAAGACGCATCTTAAGTTCATTAAATGCGCCTTGTTCCAAAAACCACCACTTTCAAGGGACTGCTTTGTGAGTTAAAGGTCTCAGAGGTTCAATGAAATTTGTCATGTCTGGTATAAACGTTGCACAGTAATTCACTAACCCAAGAAAACTTCATACCTCTGCAGGGTTTTCAGGGTTTCCGGCATCAGACATAGCTTTCATCTTACTGTCCTCTGGACCAATCTCTTTGTCAGACAGCACATTTGAATTTCATTTGAAATTTGAACTTCTTCTCATTTAAAGTCAGTCCTTTCTCCTGTAAGCATTTCAGCACTGCACGGAGACATTTGTCATGCTCCTGTGTGTTTGTTCCCCACACAATTATATCACCCCCAAGAAATATTATTTTGTCCCTTTCCCACCCCCCTTGAAACACTCGTTGAGAAAAACCCCAAAATATCGTTCTTGTCCCTAAAAAGCCCTTTAGGGCTTAAAATTTGGGGGAGTAAATTTCAGTATGTTGATAACCCCATTTCAAATTTAATTTATAAAGAATTAACCCATTCATCTCATTTTAGAAAAATCTTCAATATTGGGTTTTGGGTTTCCCTTTGTCTAATTTACAGTTTGGGTTTTGCAATCTAATGTCCCCCAAGATCCAAATATCAGTTCCCTTTGGCTTCCCAACCCTAAGGGGGAGTTACCCTTTGGGGTGGGTCCTTCCACTTTTTTAATTATTTTCAATTTCCCAGTGTTCTGTAAGCTTGTTCTCCACCGGTTTGATTTCAGGCTATGGGGGAGCCTAAATTGGTTTGTGAAATTGGGTTTTTTACATGTGGGCCCAATGTAAAGTTTGTAATGAAAATTTTTTTAAACCTTTAAAACCTCAGGGGAAGCATGCCAAAAATTTTCCTTTTTTTCCAGGGAAGAAATAGAAAGGAGCAGCAGTTACATTTGCACGTCGCAATTCAAGCCCCAACCCTTTTGTTTCCCCTAGTTCCATAGCAGTTATGGGGCCCAAACCCGGGGGGCCCCCTTGCCCCCATCCATAAATAAAATTCGTTCAAAATAGAGATTTTAGCCCCATTTTTGGACAGAATTTTTAGAACTTTTTTGTGATTATAGAGCCATAGTGAAAAATTTTTTATTGGTGTTGGTTAATTTCAAGTGATTTTCTTGTTTTTTAGTTTTCCCCAAGAAGTAAGTCCATAACAATGCGGGGTATTTCCCAAAAATCAATCAGCACGGGTGAAGTCTGTATCCCCAATTTAATATTTTTAAGCCCCAGCTTGCCTTGACCCCCTGCGGGGGAAATTATATGTTCACAATCAGTTAGTTTCTTTATCTGCAGCCTATAAATTTCCCTTTTGCATTTTTAACCCTTTTGGGTTTTTATTTTCTGTGGGGGTCCCACGTTTAACACACAGCTGCAAAGTCCCCCATATTTTACAACCCAAACCCAAAATTTTTTTCTGTACCCCCAGAGCAGCCCCTGGTTGTGTGCATGTTTTTGCACATTTATAAGGTTAAAGAGAAAATCCTTTCTTTTTCTATTCTGGTTTTTCATAGGCGGTTTGGACATTGCACTACTGACTCTTTTTTTTCCAGTGTGAAAGGGCCCAGGTAGCCAGATACTTCAATAGCTCTTGCAATCTCTTTCCCCAACCCGTGTGAGATTTGGTTCTCTCAATAATCTTTTGAAAGGGGAGGAGAGTAATTTTAAAAACCCGTTCTGATTATTCCTTGTTACAGTCCCCAAAAATTTAAAAAGAAATTTGCAAAATACTTCAGTTGTCCAAACTGTCAATGGTCTTCCCCCTTCTTGTAAGGGTTAAACTGATATCTTTTCATATTAAGGAATTTTTTTTTTTGGCCAAAGTACTCCTCAGTTGTTCATTGAGTCTCTTAAACTGAAAACCCCCAGCTAGATGAGCAGCATGGCTCCTTTTTCTGAAACAGGTGCAGGGGCACTCCTGTGGCTTGTAAAATAGGGAAATGGGGGGAAATTTTTTTTTCCCCCCTTTTTTTAAACAATTGACAGATAGTGTGGTCTCCAGAAACATTAAAAAATCCAAAAGCTGGTAAAACCCGGAATCTCGCCATTTGATCGCCAAATTTTGGGGGATGAAACCGGGCCAGAATTTTTGGCTGCTTCCTTTTTTTTCATGAAGCCCCGAAAATACCGACTTGAGCCACTTCCCAGCCCGATTATACAATATTGTTTTTTTAAAATTTTTGCAGCCAGCAATTTAACCCCCTTACTTTCCAAACCCAAATTCCTTTCCTTTCTTTCAAACTGGATCACAAAAAAAGTTTTTTCATTGGCTATGGGTGTGGGCAGGGTTTGAAGGCAATTAATTTCTGTGACTTCCCGAAAAAAGGGGAAAGAAAAGTGGTAAGCAAAGTCCAGGTTAGGGAATCTTCTATCAGTGCAAATAAGTTATGGAGGACACTATATATCAGTTCTTTTTTTATTCTTCCCCTTTATTAAAAGTCCTATTTTTTTTACAATTTAAAAATTTATAAAAAAAATTTTAGATAAAGCTCATGGATACTTTTGATCAATCCCTGAAAACAGTCCTTTAAACCTTGTTGCATGCATACAAAAGTATTGGGATGCTGCAAGGGGTTTTGGCTGATCATGGATAAGCTTTTATGAATTATACCAAAGATCACAGTATTACTGGGGGCTGTTTCTATACATTTTGTATAGTTTTCATGAAATTTTGGTTTGGGTTTAAAAAAATGGACTGTGTATAAAATTAAAAAATAAAAAAAGAACTGATATTTTGTGTTTCCCCATAACTTTCTTGGATTGGGTTGGGCCCCAGGGAAAAGGGCCCTTTTTTGGGGGGACACTCAAACTCAATTGTATACTGAAAAAAAGGGGCATAAGTTTATTTAAAACCCTTTTTCAGTATCTTTACATGATGTATTAGGAGTGGGATGGCCATATTATCGCAAAAGTTTAAAACGGCATTTGGGTTTTTTGGCTTATCAGGGAAAATTTTTATCACGCGATAGTTTTTGGGACAATCTTAAAAAAAAACTATTGTTACGCGCCATTTTCAAGTTTCCCGTCACTTTTTGGGGGCCCCGCCAAAATTTGCTCCGGGGGATAGGGGGGGTGGAGGGAGGATGTACCAAAGTCCAAATTTTTCGGTGTATGGGTTCATTGGCTGCAAAAATAAAGTGACCTTGTTTTATCTATGAACTGCATTTTTGTTTGAGCTCATACTCTTTTTTTCACACTTCCAGCAGAAGTGTTTTCTTGCGTTTAAACCCAAAAAAGTGTTCTAACAGCTCCCGGGTTGTCTCCCCAAAAAAAGAAAACCCTTATCTCCACAGTTAGAATAGAGTTAGAATTTGAGGAAAATTTACTTCTTTTTAGTTAGGGGAAAATTTTTTAAGGGAATTTTCCCACTGGTTGTGCAGTGCGGGGGGTGGGGGGGGAATTTTCGGGGGGGGGGGGTTTCAGAAGAGAAAGGCCCTTTTAAAAGGGAAAATTTTTGCAGCAGGGGGTGTTCTGTGATCTTCAAAATTTAAAAAAAAAATTTTTTTTTCCACCCTTTTTTTGGGCCCGCAGACTCTTTTATAGGAGTTGAAAATTGTTTCCCCATGTTTTCGTTCTATTGCAATATTTCATGTCAGTGTTTTCCCCAAAAAAACCCAAAATAATTTTCCCTATAAAAAATTTTTAAAAAGTTTTATTGAAGTCCTGCTTCTGTTTGGCAAAAAGCCCCGTTATTCGCTTATTGTGTTATACATATCTTGATAGTAAATTCACGCCTGCAATTCAGTGGTTGCGAAGGACCGCAATATTAATCCATATGAAATCTTAAATACTCTTATTGAAATCCGTGCGTCAGCTTGCCACAAAGAGCTCATTTGTACGCAAATTGTGGTTATACATATTTGGATATAAATTACGCCTGTAATCAGGTGGTGCTAGGCCGCCATATTAAAATCTCATATAACATTATAAATAAACTCTTATTGCAGTCCGTGCGTCTGTTTGGAAGCATAGAGCTCCAGTTATACACATATTGTCGCTCATAGCATCGTTTGATAGTAAATCTTCTAACGCCTGTAGTCAGTGGCGTGGCGAAGGCGCAATATTAATCCATATAAAATTTAAAGTACTCCTTATTGCACTCCTTGCGTCTGTTTGAGCGAAAACGACTTAGTTGTAACCATATTCGTGTTTACATATTTTGATTAGTAAATTTATGCCTGTAGTCAGTGTACGCTAGGCCGCCATATGTATACAATCCATATAACGATTTAGAATACTCTTATGTCGCAGTCAACTGCGTCTGTACTTGGCGGCAAAGAGCACAGTTGTGTCGGAATATTGTGAGTTTACATATTTGCCTAGTAAAGTACGCCTGTAGTCAGTAGTGCCAAGGCCGCGTCCTATCAATCCATATATTCGTGATTTCTTAATACTTCTATGTCACTCAGATGCGTCTCAGTTTGGCACTAATCGTAGATTTGTATGACAGTTTGTCTGAAAACCTACTCAACTGCTATGTCCTACTGGGGTGGCAGTTTGCAACACTCTCAGGGACTGAAGGAAGAACACTGTAGACTTTTGTCGTTACAGTTCTTCCACCGAGACCGCATTTACACAGATAATTGATACAACAATTCTGTTTCGTAATCCTTATATTGCGTGTTTGGAAATTCAGTGGGATTTCAAGAATAACTGTGATTTGCCCTCCTGTCAAATAAGAGACATGTCAGAAACTCTCCATAGTGACCTTCTACATTTTAAATATTACCTGAACATGGACGCAACTGCCGACGCGGTCGGTAAGCGAATCAAGAGGGGTGTAGACATGAAGGTCAGAGGATGAGAAAGGTGCACCTTCCAGTGCTGGTGCAACACGCAAGCCAAAGGATCGATCGGTTGCAGGACCATCCAGGCTGTCATCGCTGGTCGGTCAGGCCTGTGAATCTCAGTAACTCAACAAAAAAAAAACAAAGACTGACAACAATTTATCACAGAGTAAAACAGAAAAAACGAACAAGCGTCTCGCCAATCTGTTGTTCTTTCCAGTGGTTAATGCAACCTGCATCCCAGCAGTCTTACCTCACTCTCCCCAGTCACAGCAACTTAAACGTCGTTCTCATCTGGTAGCATCCGTCCACATGAAGCGAAGGCAGCCCAATATGCGTACAAATCCATGTCACCCACCACTGTGGATAATCCAATTCTTGGCTGAAGACCTCTTTATGACAAAAATGCGTTGGGGTCAGAAGACATTTTCAAAAGATCATGAGGCGCCAAAGAGGATGATTGTGTGTCTGCTTCACAGACAACCAAACTTCACTCGAGTAAGCACCAGCACCAACAGCAGACCAGCCTATCCCCTTACTCCTATCCACCTCGATTAGACACCGATGCAAGCCATACAGCGCCATTCTAGCAGCCAGCCTTCTGTCTACCAGAGGTTGGAGCAGAAGAAATACATTAACCACACAACATACCCAAAGCCTCGCGAACGCCTGAATGTCATCATTGCCAGGCTTTGGGCCTACTCGAAATGCTGCTTTCCGTCTTTTGGACACAGATGGGTTTCCGGCCATAGGCGTCTGGCCTTTGCCTGCCCCCCAAAACCCGATGCCTAGCGGCTTTTCTATTGCCAGAAAAGCCGTCCCTAGCACTTGGCCAGCCACATGTCACTAAAATCTCAAGCGCGTTGTCTGTCGTCCTGTGTCCGGCAAAGTCCTCTCACCACCAGACACATGGACTAGTAAGCACGCCAAAAGCCGAGCTATATCTCTAGTGGACAGTCTTCACTGGGTGAGCTCGGGTGGATGTCTCTGGGGGTAAGGTGGTACTCGCGATGCTCAGCGTCACGCTCTGATCAAAACACGAGGGATGTTGCAGGGTTTCTTTCCCGCAAGGTCCACTGGTAGACATCACGTGCCCAAGAAAACTGGCCGTGATTTGAAATTAATCTTGCTAGACGCGTAACCATGCAGTTCAGGAGCTGTGGACGGTCATCTTCCCAACGAGACCGAGCCGCAGGCTAGGGTACAAGGAACAGCCAGGCAAGGTGGTGACTGCGCGATAAACGGTCGAAACCTCTGAGCCGCCTTAAGATCGGTTAGGCGGAGCACATCCTTTGCCTGGCACACATCATGTACCTCGTTGTCCAGAATTTCTCTAAAGCGCTACCGGGATCCTGCGTAATGGACTGCTGAGAGAAGGCTTCGAGCGTCTATGAGTCACACACAGATCTGGTCCTTCTCTCCCTGCTTCGTGCCCAGCTGGCCTCCCCGTCAACCTGTCTCATTGTTGACGTTGGCAACACGCTGGGACATTCCACCCCCACATGCTCCATCGATTGTGCACGCAGCGCAATGCTCATTACGCAGTATGATAGTGACAAATGGCTGATCAACAGCGTGTGGACCTCGGGGTGTTTGAGCCACCGAGAGATGGAGGCAGGTGAACAGGTAGCTTCCTGCACCATTCTTTGGAGTTTTGAAGAACCCAGACAAAAGTGTCATGCGGACAATGCCCTTTGTCAGCTTGAGCATCTTGGCGTGATCATAGTTCGGAATAATCGTTGAAAATCTGACATACTAGCAGCGTCCCATCACGCGCGGTGGAGGAGGTAGACTGCACCAGCATCCTTTCTCTCGTGTCGAATCCAGAGAGCAACCCCGACAGTTTTCACGAACTTTAACTTCTTTCATAATGTTTGCACGTGGTTTCGGGGTCCAGGGCTAGTGCAAGGCCGGCCATCTCAGCGTCTTACCTGGTTACAGCAACCTGAGGCAAGTCAGGGCCTGCGTGATTGAAGCTGAGGCGGAGGAGGCAGTGATGAGGTATGTCCTGGATAACGACGTTACCGATGTCCCTGCCTTGGAAAGAGGTTGGCAGCAGGATTTGTAGCGTGAGGGAGAAGATGACGGATGCATCAGATTTGCTAGAGTGCCTCCCCCCACGACCCAATGGCTTGGGAAATCGGGCTACCGATCTCTCACAGGAGCTGCTTGGTTGCTCTAGGATTTCCTCCAACACACACATCCTCGCAGAGCTTAAGGCATCAAAAGGAACTAACAGATACTGATGGTGGACCACCCTCCTCGATCCCGTACACTAAGCAACAGACTCACACTTCCTTTACACCCAGCTCTACACAAATAGAGAGATAAAACTGCAGGAATCTGGAACCGTTAGTTGATTGCAGTCAACCTGAGACATCGTTGCGTCATGCTTTCACGTTCTTCAAATGTCACTGTGGAACAACGTCAGAAACGTGACAGCAGTAGAGTGCCAAGTAACCTGTAGCAGCTAGAAGGCATTGTGGGCATAAGCCTAATGCGGTGACCTCGGCAATCCTTATTTAACCACCTCACAACAAATGTCAATGTACGACACCATACAACACACAGAGACCGGCTCTATAGAACATGGTGCACGACTAATCCTGCGTCTCAACAGCGCGATGTATTTTGGATATGATTCCAGGACCCAATCTACTTCTGGGTATCTTAAAATGGAATGAATGGCTCAAGTCTCGGCTCAACTTCGCCACGCCATAAAGGACGTTTGTCCTGCCCAGCAGCACTAGCCGTCATCAACGTGAGCATAACCTTCAGCACAGCTGGAGGATGTCATTACAGCATAAATATCATGCGTGCTTTACAACGATAATGTGAATCATTATGACTTTCATCAAGATGAATCAGCGTGGATCTCTGATGATGTTTGGCCCCCAATTGCCGAGGTCACCGATTATTTGCTGGTCTACTTCACATTCCTCTTCAAACAGAAATGGTCCTCTTGAAAAAGAAATTTTCTCAGTTCCCAAAAGGTCAATTTGCTGGATTTGCAGTGAGAAGACTGTAAAAGACACCAATTGTACACGGTTTAATGAAAAAAACGTATTCCATTTACTCACTTCATCTTTAAAATTTTTCACACTGTCAATGGTTTTGGGGTCATGGTGCTGTGAGATACAGCTATAATCAATGTCATTTGGAGACATAAATGTGGCTTCTAAGTGGACATATCATCCTCACAATTTTCTTAACGACTGGCTCGAGAAGTCATTCTTTTTTATAAGTATTTGCGGGTCATGCTGCTGTGAAATACACTATACTCGGGTCTATTTTTAAAAATTGGTTTCTAACAGACATTTGTTCTTCACAGTTTTTCTCAGCGTGAGAGTCGGCCAAGGGTCATTGATTTTGAGCGTTTTGGGGGCATGGGTGCTCATGAATATACAGCTAACTACAGGTCCTATTATAAAAAATGTCAGATTTCTAACAGACATTTGTTCTTCACAATTTGTTAAAAGTGGCCCAAGGGTCATGTATTTGAATTTTTTTGGGACATTGTGCTTGTGAAACAGCTATGACTACAGGTCCTAGTATAAAAAAACTGTCGGTTTCTACTGATGATATATATCTTCATTTGTTTTCTTTCACGATTGTCAAGAGTGGCCAACAGGTCTTGTTTTGAATTTTTTAGGGGCATGCGTGCTATAGAATTAAAAGCTATAACTACAGGTCCATGTTGTAAAAAAATGTGTTTTTACAGACATTCTGTTTCTCACAATTGTCAACAGTGCTGAAGGTCATGTTTTGAATTTTCAATGGGGCATGGGCTGGTTCAAACAAGCAGAATAGGTAGGACACGGTTAATGGACACCATATTGCAAAATCACTTGTTTTTTGCAAGACTGTTGACAGAGCGACTAGAGCGAATCCCTGTCAGTGAGACAAGCCCCATTAAAATAGCAATCTAAAAAATAAGACGAAACAAAGGACGTGTGATTCCATCCTATTTTACAAAATTATGTTCTTCTAGAATAAACACTAAAAAACATGCACACAACAAAATAGCTGATACAAATATTCCTCTGTACAAGGGAGTAACAGGGAAAACTTGAACAAATGATGGTTATGTCTCAAGGACCATCGGCGTATGGAGCACATTCTATGCCAGCCACCAAGAACAGAGACAATTTCACTCAAACACTTGAGTAAAAGAGAAAGATAATGCCATCAGAAAAGGGGCACCTTGGTGGAATGATTAACTCAACCATCCAGCATTCTCCAAGTGGAATGCATCAAGTTGGTCCGTACTCAATACGGAGATGCAAGCACTCTATCGTAGAGTCAGAAAGTTCTCAATCGCTACCCAATCCTTATTCGTGTACTAGAGGAAGGAACTGGAGGTACATTTAGCTCAGACTCCAGCAAGTAGCGGACGACTTTTTGCACGGGCAAGTCGAACCCTTTTACCCTCCCCTAATCCCTGGTACAAAAAACTATTCCAGGTAATACACTGCAGAAACCTCAATTGCAGCTCCAGGTAGTGTAAACCAGCGTGTTTGCGCGAAGGATTGACCCGTGAGCCGACACATAGCCTAGGGCCGTCGGTTTTTCCTTCTTGCACTCCTATTTTTCTCTCTTACATCTTTGTCAAGATGTGGCTATGTCTTTAACCATTTATGGCTCGACGGTACTACAATCTAGTTCCTATCCACACGCTCCGAAGTGGAGTCCAGCAGTCGGAAACAAATCTCCACATACGTACGGTTACCACACCTTTGAGTAGGTGGTATCGGACCAATATTGTATCTTGCAACAACGCATCTCTCTGGCTTTACCAGGTTAAGTTGCCCCAATGAGGCTCCCTTCTAAGTTCAAGATCAGGGTAAACCTCCCTCCTCACTTGGCCTGCTGTTATTCCGTCCAAGGTTGTGCAAACCCCCATCCACGTTCCCGTCGGCCACATAACTGTCCCGCCCCCTCTCCCTTATGACCGGGGGGGGGGGGGGTTCCACGGGAAAAAAAGGGGCACCAACCTCCACCCACCTACACTTCCTCGCTAATACAGCCAACAGGTTTTGCTCAAAATCGCTTAGAAAACCTCCAACATAGCCAGCCCTGCCACCGTAAAAGACACTCCCCTGATATATTGTGCCCCACAAAGAGCCCTGCCCTCCCGATACGAGTACCAGGTAACATGGTAGGTGCCGTTTATATCCCTGCCGACTGCAACGAAAGCCCCAACGGCCGTGATAACGGAGGACCGAGGATACCTGAGGGTCCGCAATCCCCACATCCCCGAACAGAGCAGACCCTGATTCCCAACCTGGCACACCCCCCGATCGCCCAATTTTGCCGCCACTATTAACCGCTCCGAGATCACCCGGTGAGGTGCGCCCACAAACCCCCCCACCCCTCCTCCAACCCAAATTACCCCTCGTACAACATCCGCCACAGTGTATACATACTCCCCCCACGTGAGTCTAGTCTCGTAGAGATCGCCACCCACCGGTGTCAAATAGGATTCCTCGGTCAGCCCCGGCTATGCGCTCAGACGTTGAACATGCCTCCTAGGTCCCTCCATACGGGAACCCTACCTACACTATAAATTAACTTAGTATTGTGGAAACTCGAAGACGTGGGTCCACTACGTCATACTCCTCATCAGGAAGAGAAACGTCTTTAGTAGCGCCCCAGGTCAGGCCCGCCCGGGTACGAAAGGGAGTTCCGTGGATTACACTCCCTGCGCATGTACCCGAGCCAACTGGGAAATCAGCCAGGGCATCTCGCCCCTAAGCACATCAACCAGATCTTCCTCATGATGGCCACCCCGATCCCGAAAAAGTGGATACCTGGCCAACCAACTCATCCCGCGGAACCAAACTTGTAATCTGGCTCACGTGAAAACCGCCACCCGAGACATCTAACGATGGTTTAGGCATGTCACGTTATTGCTGCAGGCAACGCGGGTCTTCATGAAAACCCAGCGACAGTGATACCGCCCGACGCCCCTCACTCCCGAAGGGGACCGTGCTGTTACCTCGTCACTACCGCGTAAAGGCTGCGAATTGGATCGCAACCCCTGGGACTGGCGTCCCTCACTCTCTCTTCGCGCAACCCGGCCCCCGTTGTAACCTCTCGCCGAAGCGTATCCGGACCGACGGATCCATGGACCCCAGGGGGACCAGTCAACTTGACCGCTGGCGCCCTATAGTGTGCCCCCACGGCACCTCTGCGCCCAGCTACAGCTCTCCAGCGTGCGACCCCGGCGTGTCTGTCTTTCTAACACCCCTGTCACCCAGCAGACCTCTGGAACAGCACCCTACCTGAACTACGCGCCTCATCATCGAGGTGCGGGTCTGCCGCCCGCCTGAAGATGACGCGACTTACCACCGGCGCCTGCTGTTCCCCGCTACGGTGGAACTATGCTGGGTATCCATGCACCGCGATTGGTGTGTCCCCTCATCTGAAGACCCCCCCGGGCTCTTTGCACTGGATTCCCTTGTCCCTGGATGGGTGGACCTGGTAAGGGATAGCGCGCGATTGAGCAATCTGCACGGATGACCACCCGCCTAGGAAACGATATTGAGAAGAAGTCTCGTGGGTACCAGGAGTTGCTTCCCGAAAGGAGGGGTCCTTCTTTCGTGCTTGCGGGCGGGCTCGGTTATGGCCACATGTGCGATCGTGACGCGAGTTGATGACAAAGGTACCACTTAGAGGCCTGATCGCAGGCATATAGGCAGCACTTGTCCTTTTGTGCCTTAACTTCGTGATCTCTCAGCCGATAGCCACTCGACCGAGTCTCACACTACGCCAGTACAGGAATCGAGTCTACGGAACTAGTTACGCACCACAGGCATAGATTGTCGCCGAGTCACGCGATCTGCGGCGCGAGAGTAGGACCTACTCCATGAAGCGGTCGACGCAGATGGTGGATGAGAAAACACTCTACGTCTTGACAGCGATCTCGATCTGTACCTCCCAAGAACCAATGGAATTTCATAGTCAGAAGATGTCAGGAGGATTGTGTCAGGTCTGTTTCCCTGTGCCGCTCTCACCGTCATGAGACGTTGGAAGCCACTCTTGCCGCCAATAAGGACTGTGCATGAACCTTCCACTTGACCAGTGCATCCCATAAGAGAGTCTGGCGCGGCTGCTACCTGTTAAGACCCGCGGCCTGTTGGCCGCCGTTGGTTCCCTTAGTGGGGTGCCCGACGTTCACGGCCCGCGTACGGTTCGCCTGGCGGTGTGCGGTGGGGGAGCAGGCGTGGGCGCGCGTCCGCCTGCCATCCTTGCGCGGCGGGGTCAGGCGGCGTTCGTTAGGCGTAGGGACGGGGGTGGGCTTCGAATTACACACAACACAATTAATGCCACCATATGCTTATAGTATCATACTTTATTTAGTTTGAGAATGGCGGCTAATGTGCTCCACCAGGTGATGTGGCGCCAAGAGTTAGGCAGCTGATAAACAATCACCGTTGGCGGCAGATAACACATTTCAGTTTCACCTGTTTGCGTAATTATTCACTACGTCCGAAATTTTTACAGATTCTGTTAACGAAAATGTCTCCACATGCAAGCAGTTCCTGTTAGTGTTTTGGTATTCTGGAGTCATGAATGGAGTGTGTTGTTTTTTGTGCCAGCAATTCCGATCCATGTTATAATTTCACCTAGTCTACTGTTAATAACTGGGAGGGAATTATTTACAGAGTTAACAGGGAACACATCCACATTCAAAGGTCCTGTTTAGTGTTGTTGGCACGTCGAGGTCAAAATAGAGTGCGTTTTATCCGCACATCCGTACTCTCTAAATGATATGCTACTCTGTGCTACATATCTCAGTGAGAGATTTTATCAGATCCTTGGAATCGAGCCCGGGACTCAATCCTGTTATGTTTAGATTCGGGAGGCTCCAAACCTAAAGTGTTTTTTTGTCTCGCCTAACTAGAGGAATTTTGACCATATCTTCACGACTGTGACTATTTCATTATAGCTCGAATGTTCACTACTACACTACTGGGGGAATCCATTTGCAAATCCTGGTGTAGTGTTGCATCTACGAGCACTCTGCTTCAGCACAACTGTTTTTGTTGCTGTGTCATAAGGGCATTTTGCCATGTCTAATAGATTGACGGTAGCGCCAGGCTCTTGCTCTCACCGCATCATCACGTACACTCGGGCCACTAGCTAGCTAGAAACTAGCGTGTATAATATATGGACGAATCACCAGCCCTGGCTCTCACCGCACACCACTGTAACTCCTGGCCCTGCTAGCAGACCTGCTTGAGTCCACGTTACATCCTCGACATTAGTCAGCACTTCTCAGTAATGTTATATATATACTTACAACCCTACTTGCACTAGGTGCAGTAATGGCAGGTATTTTCACTAGACAAGCCCTCGTGTATGTCAACCTACTGGGGACATGCTCGTTTTCATTATGCTTCACTTCTAATGTCACGGTGGAAGACATGTTCACCAGTAGAGATGGCATTGAGGTCCGCCAACTATACATTTAAATTTCACACTGTTTTCTTTCTAGTAAGGATTTTCATATCCAGGGATCTCTCAAGTCCAGTTTAGTGGTCCATTTGAAGTCAAAATAATGTGTTTTTTTCTTCCCCCCATATTATACATTTAGGCACATGTATAGTGTGGCGGCCTTTTTCGGCCGGAGTACCTCTAGCTCAGCAGTTTATTTATCTTATGGCATTTTTCTGCACTGATGGGTCCTAATGACACTGGGCGGTTTTTGGGTCAGCTGCTGTTACAGAATGGATAGCAATGTCCAAATTCACTAAACATTATCTGCTTCAAAGACTCCTTTTTTCCGAGCACTTTTAAATCTGTGGGTCGTAATAGATTTAAGGGACATGCTGCGGTCATGAAAGGGATAGTCAATGTCCAGTTCAACTAAATGGTGGTGCAAAAGAACTACTTTTCCAGGCACTTTTTAATCTGTGGGGGGGGTAGATGGGGTAGAGGGAAGAAGTAGATGGGTGGGGGTCATGCAGGTTTGAGGGGTCATGCTAGCAGTACAGGACAGTATGTCAATGACCATATTCAACTAAAATTGTGGTTCAAAGACTCCTTTTTCAGGCACTTTTAATCTGTTGGGTCATGCGGGATTTTGTGGTCATGCTGGCGGGTCCAGGACAGGGCATAGTCAATGTCCAGTTCAAACTAAAAAGGGTGGGTTCAAAGACTACTTTTCTTCCAGCACATTTCAAACTGTGGGTCACGCGAGGTTTGGGGTCATTCTGTGGTAACAGGACAGGTATAGTCAATGACCATTTCAACAAAAATGAATAGTCCAAATAATACTGCCTTCTGGCACGTTATTAATATTGTGGGTCATCGCAGGTTTAAGGAGACTCAGGCGTGGTGCAATACAGAGGATAGTGAATAGTCTGTTCAATTTTTTTCTGTGACTCTTTGTTTCCTAATGTCTATCTCTAACATGTAGCACGTATCCAGTTTTACTGATTGTGGATGTTAAATATCCATCTTCTCGCCCCCCTGTTATCGGTAAGAAAGAAGGAGTTATTCCTCTCAACCTATAGAGACTTTAATGGGTCATCGGCGATAATCTGTTATCCGACCTATCGGCATGATAATTGACGATATCGACTATCAATCCGATAACAATAGTTGACACACTCGCTCATCATCAATTAGGAGGAAAAAATCTGGAAATCAATCACCTGAATTTCAGACAGTTATGGTTGAGTTAGGACCATTGGGAAGTTTTCATTTTTTTTCTTGAACAACATTATAAATTTTCTGCTAAAAATATTATTAAAATCCAGAAACATGCAAGTAGATCACAATTAATTTGTATTTCAAATGGCAAAAATTGATCCTGCAATAATTATTGCTCTATTATCAAAATTAAAAAAGTCCATTTTTGTGGTTTGCAGAGGAATGCTGTTGGTTTGCATACAATAAGTCACTACAGAAAAATCCCCATTTATTCTAATAGTTATATGCCTGCACAAGTTTGATGTATTTCATCTAGGTTACTTTCACATTGCTTTCTGTATTAACAATTCTTATTTACCCTCTTTGGCAGGTCAAGAACATACTCTTCTGTACGTTAATTCACTGGCATGTACATCTTTGCATAAACCTGATGACATTACTGTTACTGTGCTACTAAAGGCAAATTATGTGCTTATCTTGCTTAGGCCATTTTTGCTAGTTTTCTATGCATCAATTTATGCATTATTTATGCAAATAGCCTAACACTTTACTCTTAACATGTATGTGAATGTTTTTCACAGCAAGCTCAGTGTGTTATTAGAAGCTTTGGTGATCAATGAAAAACAAAACCAATGAAAATCTATCTCAGATTCATGGATATCAAATATGTGTATTTTTCCACAAAGTAACCTTAGGATAGATGTAAAAATGTAAAAGTAGAAAATATATAAGAAGTTGCCAAAAAAGTTCTCACAATAGTAAAATGTACTAACCACTAAATTCAGAGAACAGATTGTACTCAATGCACAGATAACCTTATTTTTCTTACTTGATATCTAGGACTCTTACAAATTGAAAAATTGGATACAATGTAATGAATGAAATGCTTTCAATTTTCTTCCGTTCTGAGGCATATATTTAGGGCCCAGCAGGAATGTTGTTAGTGTGAAGCTGAGTCCAGCACCATCTTCAGCAGGAACAGGCTGCAATATATAGCTGGCGTCATGATGCAATAGCTAGGATTGGGGCTAACTTTGATCCCAGCCATTAAACCCTAGGTACTGTAGTTAATAGTGACTACAGCATCTAGGAGGTTCAGGAAGGCACTCTGCTTTTCCTCCATAGTATCATTGCAATAAAATGCAAGATATAATTAAAGCTTAGTAACAAAGCCGCGTTTAATAGTTGAACAAAAAAAAGTAAAAGGCTTTTAACTCTATTGAGAAGCTAAAACAAACGAAGCCACAATCCCTTATACTATTAAAAAATTGTAAAAATTAAATAACAAGTAAATAAATAGCAAGGTACAAATAATTGGTATGGCTCCATCTCTAATAACCCAAGCTATACAATTATCACATTATTAAACTTGTATAATGAACACCACTAAAATGAAAAAAAAAATAAATAAATAAATAAATAAATAAACATGAGATTTTTGTTCACAAAAAGAAAATGAAAAGCAATCATGAAGAAATAAGGAGCCTAAATGGTACCATTACAAACATCATCTCATCTTCCCAAAAAAAAAACAACATAGTAAAAACTATTCAAATCTGGCATCACAGTAGTCATATTGTCAATAATTCAATGCAGTGCCAAAAAAACATAAAACAATGAAAGAAATGCTATATTTTGGTCAGCTCACGTCCTGAAAACTGGAATAAAAAGCAATCAAAAAGTCAAACAGTTATGTTCAAAATAATAGGAGTGTGTTTCAAGCAAATGGGAAAAAGATCAATAGTAGCATTTATTTCCATATACACAAAGGTACTGGGAGTTTTTGTA
>JAODAL010027957.1:0-54103 GCA_025379985.1 Phyllomedusa bahiana | reverse complement strand
CAGTGCAATTCTACACTAAGTCTTGGTGAACTTTATCCAGTATTCTTATAGCGCTTGTCTGTGTTTGCCCGCGGGGCCCCCCCTCTGCTCCCCCCCGTGACTTTACAGCGGTAGATGCTCCTTTAAAATTCTCTACCTAACTACATAAAATCTTCCAATCTCTAATCTAACTAAATTGTAAGGATCACAGCTATCAGTAGAGCTTTCTCTGTAAAGAAATATAATAATTTCGCTGAGCTGTTTCGACACAAGCAGAGCGCACGTCCTTCTGCTTTGAGACGCTGAGAGACACTGAGGCTGAACAGGAAACGCTGTTCTATGTAAAACGAGGTCATGTGATTTTTCCAGTCAATCGCAACCATACACACCCCAGTCATGACATCGCACACACATCTCACCCTGCTCTATTCTGTAAGCTGATTTGCTGGCCGCCAAAATGACAGGAAGCGCCGAAAATGGCGCGATCTTGATAGATGATGCACAGATTTTAACCTAAATTATCGCATGATCTAAAAATTTCAATCAACATAAAAACTGTGCCGATGTGAACTTTGTAGATAATAATCGCTCAACACTATATAAGGCTACGTCTACATGACATATAATTACTGTCGGATTTTTAAGCGGATTCGGTATGTATAATCCGTAAAAATCCAACTGTAAATCATCCCAATAGACCACAATAGAAAAATCCGAGCTGTAGTCTACACGGCTCTCATTTTCTGAGGTTGGATTTCAAATCTGGGGTCAAAAACTTAGAGCATGTTCTAAAATCGGTCGTATTTCACTTGAAAATGATGGATTATAATACTGTTCAATTGAATGGGCTGGCTGAAATCCGAAAACTGCAGCAAAACACTGGGATAAAAACCCATACAAAAACTAGTACAAAAAACTAAAACCGAGTGTGAAACAATGGTTGAATTCTGATTAGAATCCGACAAGTATTTTGTCCTCTGCTGTGTGCACGTAGCCTTAGCTACAGGAACCCATGATAATGACTCTTACAGCTTCTTTGCTTTGTAACATGTTACATAGTAGAAGGTAGTTCTAATTTTGGGTGGAAAAATCCTTCCTGACTACAGCTGGGAGTGTTTGTTCTCTGGTTATAAAGCAGAGAAGATGTGAGAAGATGTGAGAGGCATAGATAAGAACATGACAGCTACTATGGCAAATAATATAGATCCATGAAGAATAAACTGCTAAACTAAGAAAGCTACAAAATGTAATGTATATGAAAGTGTAAATGCATTTGGAATGTTTTATTTTTTTCCTGGATGCATCCTTTGGCTTAATATTTGCATGCATGTGCTATGAAACAACCTAGAGATGCAGAGATCATGTAAGTGATATACACATAAAAGAAGTAAATTAAGTATTAGGTCTGGTCCACACATGCATCATATGCTGTGCTTTTTTGCGATGAATCAATAGACATCACTGTGGGTATTGCTGTGGTATTTTATGAAACAGGTCCGGTTTCCCCTCTGCAACATCGGCTCTGAATGGAAATTCCAATACAGATGTGAACCAGGCCTCAGTAATGAGTGACAAACAAGTAAATAAATGTATACACCAGTACCACTCCTATGGCAGAAACCCAGGATACATATAGTAGCTATACCCACAAGAAAATAGTGACACAAAAAAAAAAAAAACACATCTACACTCTAACTACCAAAATACACTTGTGTTGCATAAGAAATACAGAAGACTCAAAAGGAACAAAATAAGGTGACAGAAAACCCACAACATTTAAAAATGTAAATTCTTTACAAAAAAATTCAATTACAGTTCGGGTCAGAATATACAAAATGGTTTTGTCATGATTACAGTGCAGCCATTAACTACAGTGGCACCCCACACCAGTGATTTTTTAATTAGTTTACAGGTAAAATAGTACACAATGTTCACTAGTTGTTAGGGTGCTTTCACACAGCACAGCACAGGTAAAATCACACAGGCATTATCAATAAATGTTCTTCAATGTTCACTAGTTGTTAGGGTGCTATCGCACAATGCAGTTTTGGTGCAGTTTTACCTGCACTTCAATTACGCTGCATTTATTACCAGAAATCTTCTTTCAGTTATCTAAACTTTTGGAAGGTGAGTAATCGGTTACTGTTTTTATAATCTGCAAGACTTCAAACACACAAATTCATTACTCACTTTCCAAACAGTTTAGATTACTGAAAGAAGCTTGCTGGTAATAAATGAAATTTTTTGCAGTGCAGTTAAAACTGCACCAAACCGCACCGTGTGAAAGCACCTTTAAAGGGATAAAATCCCCTGCACTGGTTGCTCTCAGCTATCTGCAAGGCAACCGTGCATGTGAATGAGGAGGGCGGTGCTTGTGGCTGTCCTCTCCATTCACTTCTATAGGAGCTCCCTTATATATTCAAATGTGTGCTAAACTATATTCAGGAGCTCTCATAGAAGTGAATAAAGAGGATTGGCACAAGCACCACCCTCCTCATTCACATGTACGGTTAGCTTCCAGCTAGCTGTGAGTGACCTGTACCTCATGGTAAAACCCTTTTAATGGTCATAAAGTTTTGATAGGGTTGACCTGCAAATCTATGCAGCCGCTTATTAAGCTAATTAAGAATCACTGTTGATGGGTACCACATAAGTTCTTGGTCAGGTCATGGCCTCAACATGCCCTCTCTGAAATCGGGTAATCTTACCCTTACAGGAGAAATAATTTACAGAACAAAATGGATGGTGTACATACGTCAAGAGCAAATAAATACACTCTGCACTCTGAGATAAAAAAACAAATGTATTAGAATAGTGTTTATCATTTACTTAGTGCTGTGCCACAGCACTGTCTAAAGGCCAAAAGTTATGTGAACAGACAAAGGAACATACCACAGTCATCTAGCTAACCTTCTATCTTTTTCCTAAGGCAAAAGTCTTTGCAAAGTCTTTCAAGAACAGATTATTATTCAAGCATGGGAATACCTATCATGAATACAATTTAAGAGTGTATACTTTTTGGAAAGAATAAAATGTCTTTTCTAGAAGTAATACCTGATAAATTCAAACACTCTCCGGCAAAAAGATCTATAGCAAATCCTATATCTTCAAGACAAATAATATATAAACATTACCATAACACAAAGCCCACACGAGGGCAAATATATTAACACAGTCACATATACTTTTTGGATGTTACTCTGGATCTGTAAAAGTGGATTATATATTAAGTTTCCAGTCGCCTTTTTTTCAGGCTTTTCTCAATTCAAACAGATGTATGGTCTTGAGCGTTCTCTGAAATTCATACATGATAGAATATTCTGGCTTAAGCCTTGTTTAGTTTTTATTTCTTATGTTATACAGTTTACATATATAAAATAAGCTTCATAAGATTCCAGGCTGAATATAGGTAAGCAACATGAATTTAAATAAGAAAAATGTAATATTTTACAACTCTTTACACTATACTTTTGATAAGTAATCAGCATTGACCAATCTTAGAAGGTATATTCAGAAGTAACAGTCAGTTGTCCCAGTCTATATGAGCTAGAGTGAAAGATGTGTGGTAAGATGAGCTCCTGCTCTGGCAGACATGATCTTTAGAATGGCTGATAGGTAAATCAGTTCTAATGTGGGATTAAAAAATGCTGTGTCTCTTGTGCCGCCTATTAGATGCAGCTTCCCTTTCAGCTAAATCCAACCCATTAAAGAGATTTGAAACCTGACTAGGATTTTAAGTCGTAGCAGAGTTCCTCCATATAGATGAGTTACCCAATTGCAGACAGTTGTTTTGAGGTTTTTAGCCCTTTGTCAGTGGAAAGGAAGGCTCTGTCAGGCTGGGAAAATACTCTTGACATAGCCCTGGGGGGTAAAGTTATCAGTTTTGAAGAGCATCATAGACATAGAAAGACTTATAGACATTGCAATAAGCCCAGGGAAAGTAGAATATGTAAATAATAAATAATATGGGAAGACAAATGCTATTTCTCTACTGCTACCTAATGGAGGTAACTTCCCTTTCAGTCAGATCCAAGTATTAAAGAATATGTAGTATGTTTCTCCTGCAGCAGAGAGATGACTCCAAGGGAGACATGTGTGAAAGAAGGCACATCGAAGTGAATTTTCGAGTCTCGTTTTCCGTGTATGATGCACCTGAATGTATGAAAGTGGTTTTAGTGTGATTATAAATGAGGTCTAAAGTTCATTGTGCCTCGCTTGTGTGTTAGGCACGTTATGGAACTTAGGAGCATTAGTAATTAGCGCCTAGCATGTATAAAGGCTATAGATAGGCTGGAAATAACAGAAAAGTCATAAGAATAGCATGTCAGTGAATAGAAACTATGGTACTGATTTTGCTTGGTGGACCACAGATCCCAGCCAGACTTGTGGTGTGTTGGCTCTTGCTGTATGCAGAATAAAGCGTGAGAGCAGCAAAAATAAATTGTAAATTTAATGTAGTAAAAATAAAAAAAATCTGAACAACATCATCAGTGGGTTGTTTAATGTAAAATTAGTTTTAGATTCTTTTAATTTTAAATACATTTTATAAGAGATATTTTTATATTTTTGGGATATTTAATTTTATATAGTTTGATAATAATCAGAAATTACTTTTTATTATTGCACTGGTGTAAGTTGAGAAATAAGGGACTTTTATTCCCTAACAGCAAATCTAGCACCACTTTGACTCCTCAGGCTCAGGCAGACCATATTAAAATAGGTCTCCCTATTTGAGCAGTAACATGTCTAGTTTTGCCAAGCCGCATTCATGTATGTGTCTAATATTACGAGTGTGGTGCGACACACCTCCACAATGCCACTAGAACACCCCCAAAATGCCCCTTCATGTTAGGCGCACACACACAGACAGGCTGGCAGGTAGGCAGGCCTTTTGAAAGGAGAGTGGATCTAGTGAAGCCCAGACTCTGTTTTGACCCTCCATGTAAAGGGGTTTTTATTAACAGTTTTTGGCCAGTTATTGGTGAAATATTACTTGTATTTTCTGTAGCCTGTATTTATATTAGGATACAGATCTTTTCTAGTAACTGCAGGTGTATTTGATAGGTGCAAAACTCACCTTTTATTATCTGTACACGATTTAATTAGGTTTTTTTCACTTTAGCGCAGCTCAGTTTTGTTCAAAGACCCACTTTGTACTTACAATAGGATACAGAACTTTTCTAGTCACCGCAGGTGTATTTATAGGTGCAAAAACCACGTTTTATTATCCGTACACAATTTAATTAGGTTTTGTTCACTTTGGCGCAGCCCAGCTTTGTTCAAAGACCCACTTTGTACTTACAATAGGATACAGAACTTTTCTAGTCACTGCAGGTGTATTTCATAGGTGCAAAAACCACGTTTTATTATCCGTACACAATTTAATTAGGTTTTGTTCACTTTGGCGCAGGCCATTTTTGTTAAAAGACCCATCTTGTACAGATATTACCATACAGAAATTTGCTAGTAATTGGTGTTGTATTTCATAGGTGCAAAAACCACCTATTATTATCAGTACACAATTTAATTACGTGTTTTTCACTTTGGCGCAGCCCAGTTTTGTTGAAAGACCCATCTTGTACGGATATTACTATACAGAAATTAGCTAGTAATTGCAGGTGTATTTCATAGGTGCAAAACCCACCTTTTATTATCCTTATACATTTCAAATAGGTGTTTTTTTTTTTTACTTTAGTGCGGCCCAGTTTTGTTCAAAGATCCACCTTGTACTTAAATTTGAATACAGAAATTTTGTAGTTACTGTTGGTGTATTTCATTGGTGCAAAAACCACCGTTTGTTATCCGTATAACTTTCAAATAGCTGTATTGCATGTGGTGCGACCCTAGTTTTTTTCAAATAGCCACGTTGTACGACAATTCTGATAGAAAAATTTTCTAGCAACTGTTCTCGTTTGTCATTGCTGCAAAAAATGCAATTTCTCATCCATGTAACTTCTGAATAGTTTTATTGCGCTCGTTGAACCTCAGTTTGGCGCAGATCACGCACTTGTATGATAGTTTGTTGAAAACTATCAATTCCTAGTTCTACTGGGCAGTTGTAAATCCCTGGGACTGAAGAAAGAACACTGTTGATTTTGTCTTACGGTTCTTCCACCAGACCGCATTTCACAGGTATTCGCTAGAAACATTTCAGTTTCTAATCCTAGTTGGCTGCAGGAAATTAGAGTGATTTAAGAATAGCTGTAATTTGCCGTCTTTTAATAAGAGACTTTCAAAAACTCTTCCATACCTTCTTTTTTTTTAACATGAGAAACTTTACTTCAACAGAACCGGTATAATAATACAAGTGGGCACTGCCCGGCGGAATGGTGCCTGGATAAATAACAATATATGACAGAATAAAATCTTATAAAACTTTACATAACATGAAAAAGTGCAAACCAGCAACCACAAGGGTTAAAGCAGCCACAGTCCAGTGCTCACTGAATGCCATGTGGGTTCCTGGGGGTAGACACATCCTGGACCCATGTGCCCCCATCACAGTGCCATCTACTTGGTCTTCTTGGCCTCAGGGATCCTGGCTGGGGTCTGGTACACTGAGGTGTAGGTGTCCTTGGTCAGAGGGCAGAATCTCTTGGTGTAGGCCTTGTCCCCTGATTCCCCACACTGGGGGCAGGGGTACCCGCTCAGAATTGGGCACACCACCTTGCCAGACAAGTCCTTTAGGCTGTGGGCAGTGTAGAAGCTGTGGGCCTCCCCATTGTGCTTGCAGAAGGAGCAGTGGGTAAAGTCAGAGTCCCCCTTGGAGGGGTCAGGGTTGCTGGGTTTGGGTCCTGGGGCTGCAGGTGGCAGAGGGTGACTTCTGAACCTGTTGTCTCTGTGGTAGACATCTTTTGCTGGAGCTTGCTTGGCAGGTATCTGGCCTGGGGGTAAGGTGCCAGGATCTAAAGATGCTCCTTGGCTGCTGGCACCATCGTGGTTACTCCTCAGGATGTCATTGAGGGTGGTATTGAGGCCCAGGTAATCTCTCCACATGTCAAAAGTCATCCTGGATCTTGTCTGCTGCTCTGGCGTCCCTTACATATCTTCTTAAATTTTAAATAGCTTTACACTTAATTTAATTTAAAATTTTAAATAGCTAGCAATCCCTGTAGTGAGACAACCCATTTAATACAAAAAAAAAGAGAAATAAAGACGTGGTGGGATTCCATCCTATTTTAAAAATGTGTTTCCTAGAATTAAACTACTAAAAAACTGGCATGTACATAATAGCTGATACAAATATTCCTCTGAATTGTACAAGGGAGGTACAGGAAGACTTGAACAGATGTAGGTTACCCAGGACAGGTATAGTCAATATCCAGTTCAACTAAAATGGTGGTTGAAAGACTCCTTTTTCCGGCGCTTTTTAATCTGTGGGTCATGTAGATTTAAGGGTCATGCGGCGGTCCAGGACAGGGATAGTCAATGTGCAGTTCAACTAAAATGGTGGTTTAAATAATACTGCCTTCTGTCACTTTTTAATTTGTGGATTATGAAGGTTTAAGGGTTATGCTGTGGTACAAGACAGGGATAGTAAATAGTCAGTCAGTTTTTTTCTGTGACCCTTGCTGCCTAATTGTCTTGCTTAACATGTAGCAGGTATCCATTTTACTATTGTGGATGTTAATTCCAGCTTCTCCTCCCCTGTTTGGGTGTAAGAATGAAGGTGTTGTTCCTCTCCCATAGACTTTAATGGTCGTCGGCGATAATCTATTATCGACTATCGGAAATCGTCTTGATAATTGACAATATTGACTATCGACCCGATGATGATAGTCGACATAATCGCTCATCACTATGGAAAACCCCATTTTTTTTTTTTTTTAAACTGTGTTTTTATTAAAGGTTTTCACAATTGTTTTTATAATACAAAAGCAAATAGTAGCTATACAGACAATACCAATGATACATTGTTAAGTAGCGGAAAAAAGTTCTGTACGGAACTCGCTGCAAGAATTCCAACACCTGCCCTAGATCCTAACGCAATTTCCCAAGAGGGTATTCATCCTTAATGGTACTAGGTGGTACAGATAATGAGAACTCAAATGTATCACACATACTAGTTGAAAACACATTATTGAAGAACCATGGAGGTGAACATAGGCCAATAGCCATGCACAAACATATGTGAGAAACAAGATAAACGAATGACAAGACAGGACTTTGGGTGGGGGAGACAAGGACACCGAGGGAGGGAAAAGAGGGGGGGAATGGAGAGGCGGTACTGACTAGATCAGTTTGGTCTAGGTTTGTAACTGAGCCCAGTAGGAGACCCATGGCTGCCAGACCTTAACATAAGGGTCTAACGTGTTGCGCAAAGAGGAGGTAAGCTTTTCTATCCGCTGGACTTCGCATATCCTGACGTGTAGATCGTGTATGGAGGGGGGGGGGGGAGAGTCTGCTTCCAGAAGGCCGAAATCAAGCATTTAGCAGCTGTAAGGACATGTAGGAGCAGCTTGGCCTCTGGTTTCAAAAAACCCCGGGGCGGGACGTTCAGAAGATATGTGGAAGGGTCAATCATGACTCCACGGCCAAATATCCCCGCGAGGACCCCGCTAACCTGCGCCCAGAAGAGTTGTACCTGCGGGCAATCCCAAAATATGTGAAACCGCGAACCTGGCACGGCACCACACCTCCAGCATGCACCTGAAATTGCCGGATTAAACCTATGGAGTAACTCCGGAGTGTGGTACCAGTGCATTAGGAGTTTATACTGGTTTTCCTTGCAGGTTATGCAGGCGGAGGAAGTGGCTGCCCTATGCCAGATAACCTGCCAAACCTGATATTGGAGTTTGCATCCTAAGAAAGCCTCCCATTTGAGCATATAGGGGAAGTAGGGTTCGGAGTCCTGGGCAGGTTAATTCAAAATAGTGTAAATCTGTGATATCAGACCTTTGGACATATGCCCCCATCTGCATAGCCTTTCAAAAGAAGTGGGGGTCGAGAGTGTGGATCCGCCAGTCAGCACTTGCATAAGGTGTTTAATTTGAAGGTATGAAAACTGCGCCCTAGTGGGGAGACTAAAGGTATCAGATAGATCCACAAAAGGGATTAGTTCCCTGGTGCGGAAATGCGCTATGTCTGCAAACCAGAACAAACTTTGTTGCTGCCAAGGAGCTACAAAGGCGCTGGAGGTGCTGGCAGGCAGAAGGGGGTGTAGAGAAATGAGGACATTGGGGATGCCTTTGAGGCCAAGGGGAATCTAGCCTGACAGCATCTCCAGATGGACTTAGTGAACTCTATTGGGCCTGGTAGGGGCCCCGTACTCGGAAGTTCCTTGGTATGCCAGAGGAACATGTTGGGGTGGAACGGAGCCAACCACAACTTTTCAATTTCCATCCATTTAGAATAAGCTGGCAGAGTAGACTACGTTGGTATAACCCGAAGGTGTGTTGCCCAGTAGTACTTCAGGACATTAGGAGCCGCTAACCCACCCCTACTTCTGCCCGCCATCAGCACATCTTTAGCAATTCTATGCCGACCATGGGCCCATATGAATTTAAATATTGCCGATTGCAAAGACTTAAGAACGCTAAGAGGAATTGGGACGGGGAGGGTTTTGAAGAGATACAACAACTTAGGCAAGATTGACATTTTGACCGCATTTATGCGCCCAATCAGGGACAGTGTCATGTTGTGCCATTTGGACAACAATATGCGAATTTCTTGAAAGAGGGGAGGGAAGTTCACCCGATATAAGGACTTGTAATCCTGCGTTAAGTTGATTCCCAAGTATTTGAGTGAGGAAGATTGCCAATTATACTTATATCTAGTCTGTAGGCTTACCAAAGCTGCAGGCGAGATGTTTAGGGGGAGGGCTTCTGTCTTGGAGGCATTTACTTTAAAACCCGACACCCCACCGAATTCTGCCAAGAGAGTGTGTAAGCTAGAGAGTGAAGTGGTGAGGTTAGTGAGTGTCAGAAGTACATCATCCGCGAAAAGGGAGACTATGAATTCTCTGTACTTGAACTGTATGCACGAGATGGACGGGTGAGAACGGATATGTGAGGCAAGGGGTTCCATACAGAGTATGAAGAGGAGGAGGGAGAGGGGGCATCCCTGGTGAGTGCCGTTGTAGATTTTAAACGGCTGGGTAGTCACATGCACCATTTTTATAGAGGCCGACGGAGAGGAATAAAGAACCTCCACCGCTCTCAGAAAATTAGCTGTGATGCCAAAAGACCTAAGGGTGCCCAAAAAGAAAAAGGCCAGCTAGGGCAGTCAAAGGCCTTTTTTTGCACCCGGGGGCCTGAGAAACCCAAGGCTTTTTTTTTCTGGAGTTTTTTCGTTGCGTTTCAGGTAAATTTGCGGGGGCCCGAGGTTATCCCACCCTGGCGAAAAGGGGACCCCCCCCTTTGATTTTTTATGTATAAAGCTGGGGTAACCAGGTGTTCAATCTTTTGGGCCCCGGAGTTTTAAAAAAATTTTTTTATATCCAAATTTTAAAAAGGGCTATGGGTCTATAGTTCCCACACCCCTAGGGGCCCTTTCCCCGGGGGGCTTAGGGAAAAGGGGTTAAGATAGGAGTGGGACATTTCCCTTTTTTAACAGGGTCCTTCCCAAAAAGGCAAATTTAAAAATGGGTAGCCCTTTGGGGGCTAATTCCTGCCACGAACGTTTTTTTTAATATTTTAAGGAATTTCCCTCCCGGGCCGGGGCTTTGCCGTTGGAAGGTTTGATGACCCTTTTGTGAGGGTCTTTAAGTTAATTTTAGAGTAAGCTTGTCGGGGCCCCAGGCCCGTTTGCCTCGGAAGGGAGGGGAAAAGGCAGGGAAAAAACATCTTTTCTTCAATTTTTGTTCCAAATGGAAGTCTGGGGGGTCCCCGGGGAGGGGTACAGCTCGAGAAAAAAACGGCCAAACTTTTCCCTTTTGGTCTTTGGGTTGTAGTGAAGGGGGTTCCCTCCCCGGGGTTTTTTGGCCCGGGGATTTGGTTAAATTTTTTCTCCTTTAGTTGCCCAGCTTTAAAAAAGGGGGGAGCCTTGTTGCCAAATTGTAAAATTTCTGTTTGGAAAATAAACAACTTTTTGCTGCCCCTTCCCAAGCGCTATATCCTTTAGACGGGGGCCTTGTTTTCTACAAAAGAACGTTTGGGTAAAAAATCGCTTTTTTTTCTAGCGATCATCCGAGTTTTGCAGAGACGAAAGGGGCCACTGCCCGGGAGAAAGTTTGGCCCTGCGCATTTCCCCCTTTCAAACCCAGCCCCCAAAGGAAATGCATTTCCCCGAGGGGGCCCGCTTTGTGGGCTTGCCAAAGGGTCGAGGGAGACGATACCGATCCGTCATTGAGGTCAAAGAAGTCAATGAGGGTTTTCTGAATTTCCTCCCTAAGGTCCGCCCTACGAAGGATGGATTCATTTAAGCGCCAATGGCAGGAGCGCGTGCAGGGGATCCCTGTTTTAAGTGAAAGAGAAATCGGCGCATGGTCCGTCCAGGAGATGGGGCCTATCTGCGCATCTGCCAACATCCGTAGTAGAGGGGTGTTCCCAAAAAAGAGGTCGATTCGAGAGTGCGTCTGATGTGGGGGGGAGTAAAAGGTGAAAGATCTATCTGTAGGATGGTTTATCCTCCAGAGATCAAGTAGGCCATGCTTCCTAACCAATTTAAGAAATGCTACCGCGGCCTGAACTAGAGCCCTTGGAGGTGCTTTCTTTCGAAGGGAGTGCCTATCCATTGTCGGGGAGACCGCTAGATTGAAGTCCCCTCCTATCAGTAAAGCCCCAGGGGAGAGTCTGGACAGCTTGGCAAAGATTTGTGAAAGGAAATGGACCTGGGAGGAGTTAGGCGCATACAAATTGCACAGAATCAGGAAAACCCCATTTAATGTTGTATGGGATCACTGTGTATAATTGTACAGAATGTGGTCCTGGGCTTTATACATGTATCACTGTAAATGTATAGCATTGATTTAAAGCCCCTGCTTTTACAATCAAGCAGAAGAAGGACAAAGAGAAGATAGGTATGGTTTATAACCACATCTCTGTTAGAAGGAGTTCAATGAGGGTTGTATGAAGATAGACACTAACAAATGTGACTTTCAACAGAGTTCAGCTCTGCTCCTAAATAAGAGCCCTATGGACTCTTCAGGAGAGAGAGAGAGAGAAGAGAGAGAGAGAGGAGAGAGAGAGAGAGAGAGAGAGAGAGATGAATGAGAGAGAGAGAGAATAGAGAACAGGAGAGAGAGGAAGAATAATAATACATAATAGAGATAGGTACAGGGTTAGTCAAAAGTTCCAGGACACTGTTTTATTTCAGAAGCAAAAGGGAAGATTACATATTTAAATATTCCAGTGGGTAATTGTTGAAGGGACCTATCTTTTAGGCTATGTCTGAAACATCTTAAAAGCCGCATTTTTGGATTAAGGGCAAGTTTTTTGCAATGGGAAGATGATAATGTAGCATAGCTATGTAGTTACATAGTACGGTTGAAGAAAGACATACATCCATCAAGATCAATCATGGGTGGGGAAAATGTGAGGAAAGGGATGGAGATAAGGAGTTTAAACCTAGCTTCCCTACTAGTGAAGGCTTTGAAACCCATATGGCAAGAACCAATATGCTCTAGGGAAGATTTAATTTCTGATCCCAGAGTTGCCATCAGACTGGATCTAGAATTTTATATGGCTACATATTGTGGTGATCCAACTCAGTGGCAGTAGAAATAAAACGTCCTCGGCACACATGGAACACTTTTGGCTTTTATTTAGCCACAGATCATACAGGTAAAATAAGATGACATGGCTTAAATTCAGCCTTGAAACGTAAACAAACACAGTTTGTGTGTATAACTCACAGTTCAAAGTATCCCTGGGTTCAATACTCACCCAGCTCGGGGAATTGGGCACACGGTAGACTGCAGGCTGGAGCACAACCTTTCCACCTTCCTCTCAGTCAGACCAAACACACTGACTGAGCACCACACCCACTGATTCTCCAGACTTCCTGCCTTAATAGGCCTGGCCAAAACCTGGGCCGGATACCTGCGAGCAGTTCACCCACCCTGCTCTTTGGACTGCTCCAATAAAAGCCTGGCCCGGATCGACTGCTATTTAGCAGTCATACTACCCTAGCAATACTGACAACGCTTGCAGGCTTTATTTCACCGAGAGCAGGAACCTCGGTGACACGTATCTGCCATCCAGGACAGCACCCTGTGCCTTCTTACAATATGTATTAATATTCTTTGGTTTCAGGTAGTTATCTTAGCATTTCTTGAAACTTGCAACTGTTCCTGCTGTGACCAGCTCCTCAGTCAGGCTATTTCACAGATTTACAGTTGAAGAACACTTTTCTCCTCTAGAGATTGAATCCTTTTTTTTCTACAGCTGAAGGGAGTATCCCCTTGTCTTTTGAGGGGGCTTTACATGAAATAATTTTTCCACATACTTTTTTAGGCATCATTTACATACTTATATAAATTAATCATGTCCCCCCGGAGCTGTCTTTTCTCAAGACTAAATAAGTAAAATTCTTCTAACCTCTCCTAAGATGCTCCATTCCCCTTTTAAGTTTGGTTGCTCATCTTTGCACTCTCTCTAGCTCCATTACCTCTTTTCTATAAGCTGGAGCCCAGAACTGATCAGCATATTCTAAGTGAGCTTGCACCAATACTTTATATAGCGGTAAAATTACATCCTTGTCCCACGAGTCCATGCCTCTTTTAATACACGCCAATATTTTACTTGCCTTAGAGGCAGCTGATTGGCACTGCATGCTGTTCTGTAGTCTATGATCTACAAGAATGCCCAGATCTCAAGAATCGATTCTCCCAGCTTTTCTCCCCTAGGACTATGATGCCTGGAGATTATTCGTACCCAGATGCAGAACCTTACATTTATCCACATTGAACTTTATTTGCCAAGTAGATGCCCAAACACTCAGTGTGCCCAGGTCTGCTTGCAATTTATGAACATCTTTCATAGATTGCACTACACTACATAGCTTTGTGTCATCTGCAAAAATAGAAACAGTGCTTTTAATCCTCTCCACTAAATCATTAATAAATACATTGAATAAAAAAAGACCTAATACTGAGCCCTGAGGCACACCACTCAGAACCGGGGACCACTCAGAATAGGAGTCATTTATCACCATTCACCACTCTTTGAGTACAATCCAATAGCCAGTTTTTAATCCAATTACACACTGTTACTTATAACCCAATGGATTTTAATTTACCCAATAAACGCTTATGAGGGACAATGTCAAATGCCTTTGCAAAGTCTAAAAACACTATATCCCCAGCCGCCCCGCTATCCGCATATTAGAGAAGACCAGGATTGTCTAGAAATCGATTGTCATAATCAGACTTGCAATGTGTCTTGTGGTTCAAATGTTATCAACACAGAAAATTCTTATGCAAGTCCATACTAATTGGATCCAGTGCCTACAGCTCTGTATACAGCAACAGGGAAAACACATTAAACACATCAAATAGCTGTTGTTGCAACATTCTGTATCGATAGCTTTTGAACCACAAGATATATTATAAATCTGACTGTGGCAATCAATTACTGCTCTTCTTTGATATGCTACATGACCACTGGGACCACTTTTCCCGTTGGAAAAACTTGCCCTTGAACCAAAATGGCAGCTTTTAGGATGGTGGCCATGTTTTAGACACAGCTTAAAAGTAACATGGACTTTCTTTAAACTCCCACTACCCACACACACTGTCAATTCACCAGTCAGGAAGGATATTATAAGTTATTTTTTGCAAACTGGAGCAGGACTATTCTGAGGAAAGCATAACATGTTAGCTAACTCAAGAAGAATAAAAGCAGATATCCTTTTTGCTGCTACATTATTCTCTGTAACATACTGACCAATATTTGCAATTTTCATATTGGTGTTTAAATGTCTGAAACACATTCACATTAATGATTTTTTTTTTAACACAAAGGATTTTTGCCAATTATTTCACAGCTAATTTGATGCACCCATCACCAGCAAGCTAAGCTTGATCGAATTCATGCTTTTTTTAATTAAAGCCTTTGCTGGTATATTTAGGAATTACATAATCCCGGTGTATGTTTTTATTTTCTGAACCACTCCCTTTCTAAACCAGCATGAGTCAGATAATATCCATAGCGATGACCATCCTCATTGAACAATGAGAGGTAAACTGATTAATATTGAAAGGTATTGCCCTGGTATTTCTATATCTAATTAAGTGTTGGCAACAGTAACAACTGCAAAACAGATAATCATTTTGTGACCGTGAGAGTGGCTGAAATGGGTTTGAGTTGGCAACAAAGACAAATTTACATAATAAGAGGTACAATGTAAGTCTCATGATTTGCTTATTAACATTCTTTATACTGTATCTGGCTTGACTATGTAGTCTGGACATGAACTAGTTGAACCTTATTACATTTTGAATGAATCAGAATGGATTAATTTCTTTGTTTTGTAATACAGAATCATTTAGATTTGAATGACCTTCAGATTTGGTTACAGTAATTTATCTATTTCTGGTGATCTCATCTCTTAATAACGTCCATTGGAAGATTTCATCATAATCTCCTAGCAATGATTTTTCCCACTCTCTGATACTCTCTCGTATCTTTTCTGTATGCTTTGTAAAACATAATGATTTTGAGATGTGGTTTTCACTTCCATTTGAAAAGTTTTTTGTTTGTTTTTTCTTACTGTATATATGCACTGATTATTCTTGTTCTTACTAAGCCAACTTGTGAGATATCCTGCTCTGGTAAATACTGTCCAGTCTTCCTATTATGTTTAAGCTCCTTAAATGTCTGGATTTTCTCCCTAATACCTGTCTTCTCCTTGTTGCAACTTTATCTGGTTTCTTTATGTTACTTTTCACAATAAATGTGGCCAAACATAGTATACAGAAGTAAAGTAGGTTGACGGTTGAAGAAGCGATCTAGTAAATGATTGATGCGGACATACCCATGTTGGATGATATTGGCTGTTACATTAGTGACACCAGGTGACGGATGAACAATGTTTTCAGAAACATTCTTTTCTACAAGAAAAAAAATCAAGACATGGTCAACATCTTTCTAAATGAGCCTAGCTTTTCAGTGTTTGCCTCAAATAATTATTTTCGGTTAAATTTAACCCAAAGAACATATGTTATGGTTGAAATGGTCCATTTATTAACAACCTTATTATTTATTATTTCAAATGTGTATGGACACCTTAAAAATAATCTGTCAGTAGATTGTTGCTATCTAGTGTTGAGCGATTACGTTGACTGTCGCCATCGGTCGATGGTCGATAGTCGGCCATCATCGACAAGATATTCGATGGTCGATGATAGATTATCACCGATGACCATTAAAGTCTATGGGAAAGCAACAACACCTTCATTCTTACACCCAAACAGGGCTGGAGAAGCTGGAATTAAAATCCACAACAGTCAAATGGATACGTGCTACATCTTAGGCAGCACACTTAGGTTATAAAAGCCACAGAAAAAAGTCACACACCATTCACTATCCCTGTCTTGTACCACAGCATGACCCTTAAACCTGCATCACCCACAAATTGAAAAAAGGCCAGAAGGCAGTATGATTTGAACCATCATTTTACTTGAACTGGACATTGAATATCCCTGTCCTGGAACGCAGCATGAGCCCCAAACCTGCATGACCCCAGATTAAAAAGTGCCGGAAAAAGGAGTCTTTCAACCACCATTTTAGTTGAACTGGACATTGAATATCCCTGTCCTGTACCGCAGAATGACCATTAAACCTGTCTGACCCACAGATTAAAAAGTGCCGGAAATAGGAGTCTTTGAACCACCATTTTAGTTGAACTGGACATTGACTATACCTGTCCTGGGCCACAGCATGAGCCCCAAACCTGCATGACCCCCAGATTAAAAAGTGCCGGAAAAAGGAGTCTTTAAACCACCATTTTAGTTTCACTGGACATAGACTATTCCTGTTCTGGGCCACAGCATGAGCCCCAAATCTGCATGAAGAACAGATTAAAAAGTGCCGGAAAAAGGAGTCTTTGAACCACCATTTTAGGTGAACTGGACATTGACTATATCTGTCCTGGGCCACAGAATGACCATTAAACCTGTCTGACCCACAATTTAAAAAGTGCCGGAAAAAGGAGTCTTTCAACCACCATTTTAGTTTCACTGGACATATACTGTCCCTGTCCTGGGTAGCGCTTGCCCCTCCGTATGAGTGCGGACCAATTGAGCTTCACTTGGAAATACTGGTGGTTAACGCTCCTGTTCCCCCCCAGGTGCCCTTTTTCTTGGCATTCTTTTTCTCATTTTACTCAACTTGCTGGAAGGAAATTGTCTCTGTACTTTGTTCTCTGTCCGTGCTCTTTTACTCCATGTCCTCTAAAATAACCTAATCTGGTCAAGTTTTCCTGTACCTCCCTTGTACAATTCAGATGAATTTTTTTACCAGCTATTTTGTACATGCAAGTTTTTTAGTAGTTTAATTCTAGAAAACACCATATCTTTGTTTCTCTTTTTTAATTGTATTAAATGGGTTGTCTCAATACAGGGATTGATAGCTATGTTAAAGATCTTGCAAAAACAATCATTTTGCAATATGTGTCCTTTAAAACAGTGCCCTACCTTTTCCTGTTTCTGACAGCACCATCACACTTGAGACACTCTTGACAATTGTAAAGAACAAATGCCCTGTTAGAAACAACATTTTTTTTAAAAAATAGGACCTGTAGTATAGCTGCATGTCACAGCAAAATGCCCCAAAAATTCAAAAGCATGACCCTTAAGCCACTTTGGACAATTGTGAAGAAAAAATGTCTGTTACAAATAACATTTTTTTTATAATAGGACCTGTAGTATAGCTGCATGTCACAGCAAAATCCCCCCAAAAATTCAAAGCATGACCCTTGAGCCACTTTGGACAATTGTGAAGAACAAATGTCTGTTAAAACAACATTTTTTTATAATAGGATGTAGTATAGCTGCATTTCACAGCAAAATGCCCCCAAAAATTCAAAGCATGACCCTTGACCCACTTTGGAAATTGTGAAGAACAAATTCTGTTAAAACAACATTTTTTTAATGGGACCTGTAGTATTAGCTGCATTTCAAAGCACTTGCCCAAAAAATTAAAATGCCCCTTTTTAGCCATTTAAAAATTGTAAAGAAATGCTTAAAAACACATTTTTTTTAAAGGACCTGTTATAGCTATTTCAAGAAACATGACCCAAAAAAATATAAAAATGACTTCTCAGCCACTATTAAAAATTGTGATGGAGAATTGCTACTTAGAAGCCACATTTCTGTTCCAAAGGACCATAGTTATAGCTGTATCTCACAGCAACATGACCTCAAAACCATTGAACAATGCGAAAACTTCTAAAGATAAAGTGAGTAAATGGAATACGGTGTTGTCATGAAACCTTGCTGTCTTTTACAGTCTCCTCACAGCAAAACCAGCAAAATGAACTGTTGGGAAAAGAGAATAAAAATTGCAGTAAGAAATGATCATTTTAAAAAGTTTTCAAGAGAACCATTTCTGTTTGAAGAGGAATGTGACGTAGACCGGCAACTAATCGGTGACCTCGGCAATTGGGGCCACAACATCATCAGAGATCCTGTTGTTTCAGAGTGTCCAACGATCGTTCCAGAACTAAGTTCACCACAATGCTCATGCTGACATGGGCATCGTCCGCACAGACCATTTTGGTGGCTTCTTCAAAACTGGCAAGGATTGTGCAGAGCTCTTTCACCTGCCTCCCTTCGGTGCTCAACACCCCGGGGTCCGCACCGCTGTTTGGGTTCAGGTATGTGTCACTTCGTACTGCGTAATGGCATTGCGCTGCTGCCACAATCGCTGGAGCATGTGGAGGGTGGAATTCCAGCGTTTTGCCACGTCAACAATGAGATGGTTGATGGGAAGGCCGAGCTGATGCTGCAACGCAGCCAGGCGGGACGAAGCAGGGTGCGAACGGCGGAAGTGCGAACTTAGACTTCGAGCCTTCCTCAGCAGGCAGTCCAGACCCGGGTAGCTAGTTTAGAAATTTCTTGATGACAATGTTCATTACATTTGCCAGGCAAGTGATGTGCTCCAGCCTACAGATCTTAAGGGCAGCCAGCAGATTGTGCCGGTATCGCACACCACCTTGCCTGGCACAAGGTTCTTGGCACCCAGCCAGCGCTCGGTCTCATTACGGAGAGCCGTCCACAGCTCCTGACCTGTGTGTGGACGGTCTCCAAGACAGATTAATTTCAACACGACCTGATTTCCTGGGCCCATGATTCCACCAGAGGACCTGGGGGGAAAGAGCCCTGCACCATCCCTGTGGTTTTGAAGAGCGTGCGCCGAGCCTGAGAGCCACCGTCATGACCAGAGACATCCACCTAGCTCACCCAGTGAGCTGTCACAGAGATATAGCGGCCTTGGCCGTGCTTACTAGTCCATGTGTCGGTGGTGAGATGGACTTTTCCGGACACAGATGCAGACAACGCGCTGGGAAAATTTTTGATGACACGTGGTTGTCCTGGGTATGGACGGCTTTTCTGGCAAAAAAATGCCTGCTCGGCATCTGGTATTGGGGGGCTGCAAGAGCCATGAACGTGGCGGAACCCATCTGTGTCCACCAGACGGAAAGGCAACATTTCCAAGGTCAAAAACCTGGCAATGCCGACATTCAGGCTTTTGGGTTTGGGATGGTTTGGGTTAATGTGTTTCTTCTGCTCCCAACCTGGAAAACAGAAGGCTGGCTGCTAGACTGGCCGCTGTGTAGCGTGCAGGTCGTCAAACTGGCGGAAGGAGAAGGGGTAGGATGGGTCTCGGTGCTGGGGTGGTACCGGGCGAGGGGTGGAGGCTGAAGCGGGGGGTGTCCCTGATCATGACTCTGAAGACATGGGCAGCTGAGGAACCTTGGTGGTGGTGGAGGGGAGGGGGAACAGGGGGTGTGACAGTGGTTGGGAGCCCGGCGTCGGTTTGGCCTTTTTTGGCCAAGTGTTGCCCCCATTTCAACTCATGCATTGCTGCATGTCTAGAATTTGGGGGGTGGTTAACCACCAAAGGTTTGCGCTGCCCGTGGCGGGGAAATCTTCAGGGACTTCGGGGCGACCCCCTCTCCTTTTTTGGGCGGGACCCTACTGAAACTACCCCCCCATTTTCCCCCCTGTCCAGTGCTGAGCGCTCGCAAGCAAATTCTGCTAAAAAGCCATTTTGGACGCAATTCGCATATCAAAACAGGTGACTTCGTTGTCCCGACATTCTGCATCCAGAGTTTGGGGGCTACAAGCCCAAAAGGCTGCAAGGCGTTGCCCCCACCTCCGGGTTTTTCCCATTTCCGGTTCCCCTTTCCTCCTTGATGGGATCGTAATGGGCGTCAGAGCAAGAAAATCTCCCCTTTTTGGGCCCCTTGTCTTTTAACAGCCTTTGACCCCAACCCCTTTTGTCTCAAAGAGGGCTTCAGACAATGGATTATCCACGTGGTGGGACACAGTTTACATTTGGGCTGCTTTCATGTTGGACGGATTTATGATGTGATGACGACATTTTTGGGCCGTATGGGAGGCGAGGGGGTAAGACGCTGGAGCAGGTTTCATTAAAAACCCCTGAAAACAGATTGGCGCGTGATCGTTATGAGATTCACAGGGGCCCCGACCCCCGTGACAGGCCTGACGGGCCGCAACTGGATCCGTGGCATTCGTGTTGTCGCCCCCGGGAAAGGGGCACCCTTTTCTGTACCTCTACTCCATTCCTACCCCCCCTTTGCTTGCTTACCACCCGAATTCGCTCCATGTTCAAAATATAACAATTTGAGAAAAGGGATGGAAAGTTTTGGAAAGTCTCTATTAAAAGATGGCAAAACAAGCTATTCTCAAATCCTAAAAAAAAAAAAAATTGCTTTGGGGGTTTAAATTTAATGCAAGGTGGCTCTATCAAAAAAAGTGGCCTGCGCCAAAGTGAAAAAAAAAAAAATATCTGAAAAGTATACGGGATAATAAAAGGGATTTTTTGGCACCTATCAATTCACCTTGGGGACTACTTTAAATTGCTGTATTCAAATGTAACTACAAAGTAGCTCTATGAACAAAGCTTGACGACCAAAAAGTGAAAAAAACCCCTTTTCTGAAATGTAAAACGGGTTAAAAAAGGGTTTTTTTGGGCACCTTTTTTAATTCACCTGTTGTGATATTTAAATTGCGTATTCAAATTACCTTTCAAAGAGCTTATGAAAAAAGCTTGACTGACCAAAAGTGAAAAAAACAACCTGCTGAAAATGTAAAACGGGATAAAAAAAAGGGTATTTTTTGGGGCACTTATCAATTCACCTGTGGTGACTCCCAAAATTGCTGTATTAAAATTTAACTACAAAGTAGCTCGGGAAAAACAAAGCTTGACTGACCAAAAAGTGAAAAAAAACCGTCTTAATGTATGGGGAAATTTTAAAAGGTATTTTTGGCACCTTTAAATTTCCCACCTGTGGTGCCCTAAAAAATTTGGGCAGTTTTCACTTTTAAAGTGCAAGGTGCCTAAATAAACCCAAAACTGTAGGGGGCCCAAAGTAAAAAAAAACACGTTTTCTGAAATGAAATTTGGGTTAAAAAAAGGTATTTTTGGCACCTTTCAATTCACTTGGTGATTTACAAAATTTGCTGCATTCACTTTTAAGTGCAAGGTGCCTCAATGAAAAAAGCTGTAGTGCGCCAAAGTAAAAAAACACGAAACGGGAAAATGTATTCGGATTTTAAAAGGTATTTTTGGTTTTTCAATTCACCGTGGTGACTACAAAATTGCTGAAATTCAAATTTAATGAAAGGGTGCCCCAATGAAAAAAAAGTTTGTGGGTGCGCAAAAGTAAAAAAACACGTTTTCTGAAAAGTTTCGGAAAATTTAAAAGGTATTTTTGGCATTTACCCAATTCACCTGTGGTGACTCCAAAATTGCTGTTTTCCCCCTTTTAAAGTGCAATTTTTCCTTTCAAAAATGAAAAAAGCTTTTAGTTCCCCCCAAAGTGAAAAAACACTTTATTGAAATTTGTATTGGAAAAATTAAAAGGTTTTTTTTGGCCCCTTTTCATTTCCCCTTTGTGGTGATTACAAAATTTTCTCTTTTCCCTTTTTATGTGCAAGGTGTTTAAAATTAACAAAGTTTGTTATGTGTAAAAAAGGGAAAAAAACCCACTTACTTTAATGTATTGGGATAAAAAAAGGTTTTTTTTGGCACCTATCAACCTGTCTGACTAAAAAAATTGTTTGGATTCAAATTTAACTGCAAGGTGGCTTATAAAAAAAAGCTGGAATGGGAAAAAATTAAAAAAAGAAACCTTTTAAAAATTTAACTAAATAAAAAAAAGGGGGATTTTTGCACCAAAAACAAAGAGACCTGCAGTTACAAAAAAGATTTTATCCTAATATAAGTTCGGGCTCCCCAATATCCGGAAATATTTCAATAGAAAACTGTTAATAATAAAGCTATTGCAGTGCAATGTCTACACTAAGTCTTGGTGAACTATATCCAGTATTCTTTATAGAGCTTGTCTTTGTTCGCCCGCGGGGGCCCCCCCGCTCCTCCCGTGGCTTTACAGCGGTAGATGCTCCTTTAAAATTTTCTACCTAACTACATAAAATCTTCAAATCTCTGATCTAACTAAGTTGTAAGGATCACAGCTAACAGTAGAGGTTTCTCTGTGAAGAAATAGAATAATTTCACTGAGCTGTTTGGCCACAGGCAGAGCGCACGTCCTACTGCTATGAGACGCTGACAGACACTGATCATGAACAGGAAGGGCTGTTCTATGTAAAACGAGGTCATGTGATTTTTCCAGCCAATCGCAACCATACACATCTCAGTCATGACGTCGCACACACATCTCACCCTGCTCTATTCTGTAAGATGATTTGCTGGCCGCCAAAATGACAGGAAGCGCCAAAAATGGCGCGATATTAATAGATGATGCACAGATTTTAACCTAAATTATCGCATGATCTAAAAATTTCGATCAACATAAAAACTGTGCCGATTTCAACTTTGTCGATAATAATCGCTCAACACTATTGCTATCCTATCTGAGAGCAGGATGTAAAAGAGAAAAAAAGCTGAGCTCTTTGTTATACAGTACATCACAAAAGTTAGTACACCTCTCACATTTATGTAAATATTGCATTATTTCTTTTCATGGGACAAAACTGGCAATATGATACAATGTAAAGTAGTGAGTGCACAGCTTGTATAACAGTGTAAATTTATTCCGTATTCAAAATAACCCAGCACACAGCCATCAATGTCTAAACAGCAGTGTGTTAAATTTTGTGTTTGTACAGAGCAAACTGTCAATCATTGTAAGTGGGCTGGGTCAGCAGTATTTTCCTTTTCACTCTTGAGATTTTATCTGTTTTTTTACTCAGAAATTCGCCATCATATCATATGAAACTATATACACTACTTCCAAAATGTTAGGGATATTTGACTTTTGGGTGAAATTTATGGAAAACTACTCCATTTAAGTTGTAGCATGCAATGTTGATTTTCTTATCTCAAAAAAGTAATAAAACAAAAGCCAACAACTGTAGAGGGTATACACCATAAAAAATGTCAATGTCTCAATAACGTGTAATGTGACCCTGAGCATCACTTGACAATGAGGTCTCATGCTGCTCACAAGTCAAGTTATTGACTGCTGAGGCATTGCATGCCACTGTACCACTGAGGTTCAGGAATACAGAGTTACAAGCTTCTACACAGTGTCTCAGCTGATCCCACAGGTTTTCTAAGGGTACAGGCCTGGAGAAAGTGCAGGCCACTCCATTTGAGTTACCTACCCCAGTCCCCAACAGCCGTTCTCTAATGATGTGACCTCTAATTGCTGGAGCATTGTCGTCCATTAAGTCTTGTGTTGTTCATGGAGAGGCACAATCACTGGATGTTATTCAAGTAGTAGAGTCTTGTCACTGTACCACTCACAAAGTTTAGGGCAGTTCTGTATTGACTAGAGAGACACCTGTCCACATTTGAACACTACCACCACCAAAAGCTCGTCTGGTGACAACAAAGGCTTATGCATAGCGCTCTCCTTGACGTCTCCAGCATTGTTGACGGCCATCATTTCTGCTCATTGTGAATCAACTTTCATCACTAAACTGCACAGAAGACCACTGGTCCCTCATCCAGCGTAGATGCTCACTGACCTATGCTAGACGATAATGCCTGTGCCTAGTGCTGTTGTCAGGTATCTTGCTGGTTGTCTAGCATGCAGACCATGTTGATGTAAATGGTTATGAATGATCTGATGTGACATTTGGTCCCTTAAAGGTGTTTGGAGTTGTGGGGCATTCATTATCCAGTTCCACATGACATTTTTTAAAATTAAGCGGTCATCAGTGTGTGATGTATTCAAAGGACAGCCACTTCTTTAACTTTCTGTGACTCTTCCGGTCTCTCTTTATCTCTGTTGCAACTTGCTGATGACACTCTGTGACACTCTAAGCTCAGTGGCCACTTCTGTCTGAGAGCATCCTGCTTGATGCCTCACAACAGCAAGCTACTGTTGATCAATTTTAAGGTGTTGTCTTGGTCTCAGGGTGTCAAAATGTGAACAGCATGATGAGGAGGACTGTTTAAAACCCAATTCAAATTGATCCCTTAAATTTATTGGGCATTTTAGAGAACAAACACCTGTTGGGAATTTTATCATTAAGCTCCTTGTTAGAAATCAGCAAGTTCTGCAAAAAGAACTGAAACACTGAACAGTTGGACATGTGTATTTTAAAGTTGAGAGATGGTCTTATTTAGTTCAATTGAAAAAATATCAAGACATTTTGGGCCACATGTATGAAAACTGTCTAGGTCTAAGACTTTCTTTGCAACTTTTTGTTTCTTCAGAGCACTATAGGAAATGAAAGGGGAACACTGATTGGTTTCTGTGGGCAACAAAGACAGTCTTAGTTCTATACAGTTTGCATACATGTCACTCTTTATGTTCATACTGAAATATCAACCAAAATTCAAATATTCCTAACTTTTTGTGAGTAGTGTGTCACAAAGTTTAGCTTTTTTCCTCTGTTTATGCTTAATCTCAAATAGGGTAGCAAAAATCAATTGACAGGTTATTTTTAAGTGTTTTTCAATCTCATAGCAATATTTTTATTTTAGATTTAACTGCTTGAGAAAAATGGCTCCCAACAGAAAGAAATTAAAGGGGTTATATACCGTAACATTAGAAAACATAGTTGCTTTTTTAAAATTACAGTACTACAATTGTCCATACTAGGCTATGTCTGTTATTGCAGCGCAACCTGATACAAGTTAATGAGGTTGAACTGTAATACCACTAACAGCCCAAAGACAAAAGCAGCTATGTTCTTTTTTAAGCTCATGCAACCCAAGTTTTAAGAAAATCCTAATGGCAAAACTGGTTATTTTCATATGTGTACAAATTAATATAACAAGTTATACAATGCAGACGTATGTGCATGCTCAAAGTTATTAACCAAAGTAACAGTATTCACAAATTTGTGAACTACAAAAAATCTCCAAGAATCAGTTATAAACAGTCAAAACATTAAAGAGAACGTGTCACATAGATTTTGCCCCCCTGGCTGAGGACAGCACAAGCTAGTGTCAGACCTGCTGTTTCAGGTGCTGTGTCCCTTATTCTGTAAGATGCTGTAGTTTTCGTGTATTTAATGCTCAAATCTGCAGTTTTCAGCCAGAAGAGTCATTCGAAGAGTCCTTCAGAGTGTCAGTTTTTTTTCAAACCCCGCCCACCTGAGCTAGCCCCGACCACCTCAACTGACAAACCTATTACTTTGAATAGGTAGAAACATGTGAATAACTGTCAGCGGGCGGAGCTAACACCTACTCATGAATAAGATTTGAGGGGTAAATGCTCTAAAACTGCTGCATCTTACAGAATAAGGGACACAGCGCTGGAAACAGCAGGTCTGACACTACCTTGTGCTGCCCTCAGCAAGGGGGGCACAACCTATGTGACAGGTTCCCTTTAACATGTGTATGGCTGGTCTATGTTTTGGCTGCTTTTGCAGACCATTCTTCCATGACCCCAGAGATACTTATCAATATTTTGTACTATCTATACTTAATATTGCCGACATCTTCCTACCCAGTTAGTCCCCTGATGATAAATTGTAGGATTTGAAACATGTTGGGACTACTACAATAATTTAGGGAATTACAGGGGAAAGTGTATTCAGGGACAAGTTGCAGACAGAGGCACCCTTTTCGGGGTAAGTGCTCTCTGTATTGTGCTCTGAGGTATTGTTAGCCAATACAAGGTTACATACACCTCCTCATTACACGGAGACCTCACAACAAGGAATACTTGTGAGATGAACCCAGTTTGTTATCTTTTTTCTTTTTTGTGCATGCTTTTTAGTGCGCTTTTATATCTTGAATTGTACTGGCACTAATTGCTTTTATTTGCTTCATTGCATTTTAGGGCTCCCAGTACTCTTTCTTTTGTGCTTCAAGACAATTTGACTACTTAGGTTTTATTGCACTTTGGGACCAGGCATGCCAATAGTCCTGTCAGTTTGTATGTGTTGCTCTTAGATTCTCAACAGCTTAAAAATGTTAAGTTTTATCGCTGACCCTCCATTTTTTAATTTTCAAAGTCAATAACTGAATATTAAGAACTTATTTTGGTCAATTAAATAATTAATTAATTCATTTTCTTGAGGATGACACATTTTGGTATATTTATTATATAATATATATATATATATATATATTATATATATATATATATATATAATATGCTTATGCTGTATTTCTCAAGCGCTGGCTATCAATACTTCTTATGCCAAAACAGTACTTTGGCCTAAATTGTAATTATGAAATTCATGGCTATCACTTGTTGTGGAAGCTTTGTCATTTCTATCTTAGTCTCATGAATCTCTTTGATTGATGTGCCTTATCATTAATTTGACACCAGGGCTACTCTTATTCTAAATGTCATGAAAAGAAATATGCAGAGTTCATAGTTTGATATCTGTTTGGCTGGTGTGCTTGTAAGACATCTTTTTGACAAAGCTGTAATTAGCGTCCTTAGCACTTTGTGTGGTTTTTCCAGTGCTGCCAATATTCTAAGAGAAAAAAATATTGTCGATTAAAACCAGCAGCACTGACATATGAATTAATAAAACACATGTCTGGAGTATTCTGTAGACTTCAGAAAGTAGTGTGGAAACTAGTTGAAATGGCTGAATAGGATTTGTGTGTTCTTGCAGATGTTGAATGACTTTAAAAAAATAGAATATCATGTCTCTGATTATTTAATATTGCAGACATTTACCCTGGCACTGGAATATTCTAGCAATTACATTAACTAAGCGTGTTCAGTTGTGCAGAATTCATCATTTTTTTTGTTGGTCCTTTATGGAGATAGTAAGTTCTCTTTTTTTTCTTTCTATTATACACAAGAAACAATAAATAAATAAATAAATAAATAAAAAATCTTGTGCCTAGATGACATGAGTATCAATTAAAGAGTATGATAAGAAGAACACCAATTAAAAAGGATTACAACGGTTATTTATTAAAATGTAACTGGATACTTGATAAGGACATGAATCCATGTTTAGAATTAATTCTAAATATGAAGAGATGAGAAAGATAAGGAGAAAGAAGGAAGAAAAGACTGGAGAGAAGAAGCTAAGAAAAACAGAGCAACAAGGGAAGTTGTGCAAGTGTACATAATAATTCCTTCTTTGAGCACTGATTTGTTCAAGGAATATTCATAATATATCTTTATCAGTTCAGATGTTGAGTTTCTGCTTCCTTTCAAGCAGCCAGTGAAGCAATTTAACCTGCATTTACCACTAAGGGGAGTTAAAGAGTTTGCTGCAAGCAAATTTATTGCTAAGTTCAATGAAAGTGGTTCAACTTAATCATCAGTAAGATCCCCCTAGTGGTGACTGCAGTCAGGCAAAAAAATTAAATTAAAGTATAATGCATTTAGTAATAATATATATTTTAGCATATGTAACACATATTTTAATGTCTGTCTGGAAAATTAAAAGAAAATATAGTTCCACGTTAACTGTGCAGTTAAATAGGTAATATATTGTGAAAATATAACATTGAGAATTTTATTTGTTGTTTTTTGTTGTCGCCATCAGCTTTCTAGTATATGGAACCACTTCAATACCTTCCCATTTTAGCCTTAAGCTTAGTGATCCTAGTCACCAACCGTTTATGCACCATCTGCTAGGAGTTTGATAAGCAGCACACCAGAGTTTGACAGACAGTTCAAGGAAGGATGGTCCATGAAAGATTATGTGAAGTCTGCACATGTAACCTATTAAACGATCTTTTTTTCCATTTTATGGAGCGCACTGTCTCTTTAGAAGCTAATTCTGTGCTATTTTCATGCCTGTGATCTATTTTACGGACTTTATTAAGCAGATAGCATGGTCTGGGAATTTTCTTTAAGCTTGGAAACCAATGGTTTAAATATCCACTATATCTTTACTTTTTTAAAATGAAATAAAAATGTGCTATTAAACGGGTGGGAAGCCAATAAGTGCAGCATTTCCAGAATGTGTATCATGGCAGCAACCATTACAACATTCAAGCATATATACAATTATGTAATACGCTGTAATCGAGAACACATGAAGAATCATAACCATGGTTTTGAGGAGACAACAAAGGCATTAAACTGTAATGATATAGAAATCAGATGGTGTGGTTCTAAAAGAGAAATAGAGAACTACATCCATGCCAATTATTTAATTGTACTACATTGATATTTTTGTGACTTTTCCATATGATTTCTACACACAAGGATGGAAGTAATCCTAAAATTGACAAAATCATGACTCAGCCATCTGTCATGTCACACTGGTTCTTTTCAGTTTAATTTTTCACGTCATAGTAATTCCTATTTATATTGCTAAAGCTTCTTTCCTGTATGTTTGGCTAATTGTTTACTTTTTTCCAATTTCCTTATTTTCTTCTTTCTCTAGTAACAGGCAATAACAACAAGGAAGCAATAAAAAATAAATCTGTCTGCACATGCAGGACTCACCATGGGAGTAACACATTTAGATAAGGTACATTTTTAAATTAGCAAATCTATTTAAGAGGTTTTGTTTTAGACTTATTTTCTAGATGAAAAGAGGTAAACTAATCAAATAATTTAAAGAGGCCGTCTCAATACAACACCTTTACATCACAACAACTCTTTCAATTGCTGCAGATCTGGCTCTCATAAATCACCAGCTATGCAGATTTAGATGAATATTTAAAACATGTCCACCAAAGCAAGAGTTGATGCCATTGGTTCTTCTCTCTGACTTACGCTCACAGATGGCATCCAGAGTGGGGACCCTAAAAGACATGTGCAGCTTTGCAACAGTTTCTGTACTTACAATACCTATATTTTATTGTGTGTATATATATATATATATATATATATTATATATATTATATATATATATATATATATATATATATATATATATATATATATATATATATATATATACACACATTTGCCATACTATGTCTTGTGTCATTTTATAATAGAAATACTGTTGCCATGTGATTGGATGCCAACATGACATGTTGTGGTATTTATATATGCGAGGCTATATAAAAGTATTTGGCCATACTCACTGGCTCAGGGCTGCACTTAGAGGGTTTCCAGTTGCCTAAAACCTTCTCCTTTGCAGGCAGAACCACTGGCAGTGGGTCCCAAATGGCACCATTTTCTGCATCTTCTGGATACAGATGCAGTTGACAAGTGTGGAGGGGAGAGCTAGGGGACGGCAGACATTATTATTAGAGATGTGCTCATTTCTCAAAAATTCGATTGGGCTGATTCGTCAATTTTTTCCCAAAAATTTGGTTTGTTCAGAATTTATTTGCAACGAATGTCATTAAAAAACAGCTATTTCCTGGCTGCAGAGAGTCTGTATGATGTTGTAGAACATTATTCCCGGCAGAAATATGCATAGGGAGTGTGGTTTGGTATTGAAACAATGCTGTGATTTAGTATGACACACAGATGACAGATGCCGCTCTTAGAATCACTTCACACTTCCTTTATCTTGGCAGTTATAGGGCAAAACTGACCAAATAACTGAAGTGGGAATGCAGCCTGACAAGGTAATGTCAGCATTTGTTAGAAAGAACCGAGAAGAGGACCAAGATCCCACTAAAGCGTCAAAGAGTGCACTCCTTTTACACCGTCATCAGATAATTCCACAGATTATGACAGAACCTGTTCTGTTAAACGCTGAAATATGTAGAGCTACAAAGAGTTACTTTTTTCACTTATTATGGTGAACTATCTTTGAAATACAGTGTGTGTATTTCTCACATACACATCCTCATTACAGGCAGGTTATTTTGGGATATTGTTCTCTGCGCCAAAGATTTACTCTCCCTTTTCAAGTGGTGGACTCTGCACCGTTCAGAGAACTGATGGCTTGTGCTGAGCCGAGGTGGAGAGGTGGAGAGTCAGTGCAGTGGGGGCCATAGTTACCCCAAGGAGAACTTGCTTGTCCACCCAAAATGTGGAGAGACTTACCTTTGTCAAGATGAACCAGGCGTGGATCAGCCAGGATTTCCACACACCAATGCCTGATGCATCAGATTAGATCAGCCATGCTGCCTCACCCAAAGTTTTACAAATGAGTCTGGATTCTTCTGGCTACCTGCCTCAGGTACTATTCTAATGCAGCCACCCACTTGATGCCACACATCTGCTGCCAGCTGCTCCTTCTACCACCCAGCATGTTTACCAGGGACTGGTATTGCCACCCACCTCCCACTCTTCACTCGGCCATTATGTAGCCTTCTGATGCTGCTACCACCTCACCACTCAGGTCTTCTCATGCTGCTGTCACCTCCAGGCTATGTCACTATGTCACTCTCTGGCTTGATGCTGCTGCTGCAGATAGCAATATCTCAACAGACTGAACGGGATGGATTTAAGATGTGTGTAGGGGAGAAAAATTAACTCTTGGCCACAGGTTCATATACCTTACAGACTGCACGTGACGGATTTCCGGTTTATATGGGGCAGAAATACAGCCACTGGATTTGATACAGAGTTCCCCACAATAAGTGAAAAAAATTAACTCTTTGCCACAGGTTAATATACCTTACAGACTGCACGTGATGGATTTCAGGTGTATATGGGGGCAGAAATACTCACACTGTATTTGACACAGAGTTTCCCACAATAAGTGTAAAAATTAACTCTTTGCCACAGATAGCAATATCCCAGGTATTTCTGTCCAGTAACTCAAACATCGGAAGTATTTTGCACAGAGTGCAATTAGTGCTGCTACAGAGAGATGCTTGTGCATATGAGACACAGTGACAAGTTGCAGAATTTAACATGGCTGCCCCATTTATAGGACTGTGACATCACAGAAGCTGGATGGCTGTTGATTGGCTGCTTGTCTGCACATGTCATTGAGGGCATTCCATTCTTCCTCCCATAGTTCTTTGCCCCATGTCACACCATGTGCTCACGGCCATTTTAGATTCGTTACCACAAATCGCTATGAACTTCGGCGTCTTTCAGAATCAAATTTTTCCTGAAATTCTAAACAAATTCCACTTTGTTAGAATTGATTCTCTAGTTATTATGTATTTTGCCATGATTGTGCACAAAATGTGGCAAAACTCCAGCGTCCACATTACCTACATATACAGATCAGTAAGGGTGTTTTCACACTGTATCTTTCAGGATATATTTTGGGGTGTAGTTGCACAGCACTATGTCCCCAAATATAACCTGTAACTACGTTAATCGTAGCTCTCATAGAGAGCTACGATTAACCTCTGTCTTCCCTGATGCGTATTTCGCGCCTGGAGAAAGAAGTGACATCACTTCTTCTAGCCTTCTATGCACCAGGGATAATGGAGGAGTAGGGGGCCACACCCTCATGCTTTAGACATACACTGAAGCCAGCACATGCTTCTAAAACACCCTAAGGGAGTAATAGCAGCAGTGTTTATGTAATATATGAGCAGCTGTATGTTAGCAATAAAGATCAGAGTAGCAGTCTATTGTGAGAGGCTATAAGTAGTCTACATGTGACAGAGGAGGTGGCATGAACAGCAGTCAATATGTGAAAAATGATTGCCACATGATAAGCATGTAAATTGTGAAGCTGTAAGAGTGGAGGGTAAGTTGCAAGACCCAGATCTGCTCTGCAGTCAATACTGGGGACTTTATTATTTAATATAAAGTATCTCAAAAAAGTGAGTTCACCGTACCCATTTCTGTGTCTTAGGATCTGAAAGAAAAGAACTGTTGTTTCCTAAAAGATGGCTTAGGATAAGATTGTCAACACACTGAAACTGAGCTGCCGCATGGTGGCCAAGATCATACTATGGTTTATCAAGACAAGTTCCACTCAGAACAGGTCTTGCCATGGTCGACCAAAGAAGTTGAGCGCACATGGTCACCTTTACATCCAGAGATTGTCTTTTAAAAAAAAAATAGATGTATCTGTGCTGTCAGTACTGATGATGTTAAAGGGGTGGAGGGTCAGACGTGTCAGTCTTCAGACAATTCACCACACACTGTATCAAATTGGTCTACGTGGTTGTCATCCCAGAAGAAAGCCTCTTCTAAGGATGATGCACAAGAAAGCCCGCACATAGTTTGATGAAGACAAGCAGACTAAGGACATAGATTACTGGAATCATGTCCTATGGTCTGATAAGAAACTTATTTTGTTTAGATGATGTCAAGCGTGTGTGCCAGTAACCAGGTGAGGAGTACAAAGTCAAGTCTGTCTTGCCTACAGTCAAGCATGGTGCTGGGAGTATCATGGTTTGGAGCTACGTGTTGCCAGCTGTGGAGAGCCACAGTTTATTGAGGGAACCATGAATGGCAACATGTATTGTGATATACTGAAGCAGAGCATGATCCCCTCCCTTCAGAAACTGGGCATCAGGGCAGTATTTCAACGTAATAATGATCCCAAACAAATCTCCAAGATGACCACTTTCTCACCAAAGAAAATGAGGGTAAAGGTGCTAGAATGGCCAAGTATGTGTCCAAACTTAAACCCTATTGAGCATCTGTTGGTCAGCCTCAAATGAAAAGTGGAGGAGCGCAACACCCACCAGCTCCGTGATGTTATCATGGAGGAGTAGAAGAGGATTTCAGTGGTTGCAACCTGTTTTTTGAACTCCTATTTTACTGAACTCCATTTCCAAGAGAGTTAAGTCAGTGCTGTAAAGTAACAGTGGTCACACAAAATATTGACACTTTGGACACAATTTATCCATTTTCACTTATGGGTGTACTCACTTTTCTTGCCTTTGGTTTAGACATTTATGGCTATGTGTTGAGTTATTTTGAGGGAACACCAAATGTACATTGTTATACAAGCTGTACACTGACTACTTTACATTAAATCAAAGTGAGGGGTGTACTCACTTTTGTGAGATACTATAAGCTCAGCAGCCTCTATACATTGCAGTTCCTGCTTCATTCAGAGCCCATAGCGAAGAGCTGTACCATGACCATGGATATTTTTATATATACAGTCATATGAAAAAGTTTGGGCACCCCTATTAATCTAAATCATTTTTAGTTCTAAATATTTGGGTATTTGCAACAGCCATTTCAATTTGATATATCTTATAACTAATATTGCACATTTTGTGTTAGTACAATAAACCTCATTTCAATCCGGAAATATTACTGTGTCCATCAGTTATTAGATATATCAAATTGAAATGGCTGTTGCAAACACCCAAATATTTAGAACTAAAAATGATTACGATTAATAGGGGTGCCCAAACTTTTTCATATGACTGTAGAATGTAGTCGATGTACTAGGACTCAAACTCTGTCTTTATATCAGTAGATAGGGGACTGCAATAGAATATTTAATGAATTCATGTCTACAACTAATTGTGTCTTTATGGTTACACACTTTAAATTCTGTGGTCCTTTTCTGACATTTAAAACACAAGGTATAATAATGGGTCAACCATATAGCCTATTGAAGAAAGTCAACCAGACCTGACAGGAATTAAATGGAAAGCACCCCCTTTCTGGTTCCTGTTGACCTTCAATAGCATATTTCTGCAGTGTGCCATCAATTTCGTCAGTGAGACAAACAAACCTCATATATACCATTGTCAGAGGTAAAACAAAACATTCACTAGAAAAAAAAAATATTTTAATTTCATTATTAAATCCAAACAGCTTGGTGGTAGAAATTTAGCTATGTTACAACCACTAATTAGGCTACAAGGACAAATTACAGACAGAAGAGACATTTTTGGAAGTGGCTCTGTGTCACATAGTGATATAATGACAGTAATTGGCGGCAGTAGGCAGCTATCACCCTGCCATCATCCATTTTACACAAAAAGTAGTTAGCAGTAAAACTTTATTTCTCTCTTGCCAGCACATCAGACAGTAGAAACATTCCCACTGTTTACCAGTTTACTCTCTGATATACACAGTAAAGTCACATTATTATGACCATTTCCTACTTTCAGTGTTGGCAGCATAATGCTCATGAAGGAAGTCACGTTTGGTCAGCTAGCTTAGTGGGTATTTAAGTTGTGTGATAGGCTGTCTGTACTATATCCCTTGTTGCTGCCATGGATATAAGGAATAATTTATTGGAGCTGCAAAGGGGACGATTATTGGATTTTTGGCCAAGAATGGCAGCATATTGAAAACTACGCTGTTTGTGAACTGTTCACGTGCTGCTTAGGGGAAAGTGCATTGTGAGTGAACAAATGGCACCATTTGTATACCGGAAAACTACAGAGCATCCCGTGCTATTGATGTGAGAGGTGAACATTGGCTACATAGGTGCTGTACATATATATACAGTAGGAATTAAGGTAGCAATTACAATGATATTTTAATAGAAATAATAATAAGGATAATAGTGATTGATAATTTGTACCTAACTCGTTACCTTAATTTCAGATGGGCACACCCATTATTGAGCTATTTTCCCAGGGAGTTTGCATTTAATGAGGCCACCTATATAAAAATATATAAATCTTGAAGCAAACAAGTGAACTAGTATTGACTATATAAAATAATAATAATAATAATAATTAATAATAAGTAAACAGGAACTATTGTGACACATTGTAAACTGTATTTTATCTCAAAAAGGAGAGGAACTAGACACTCCTCAACCCCACCACCAAAATGACAAGCCAGGCACCAGTGACACGTAAAGAAGATTAACCATAACAGAATGTCACCAACTTGGATATAAAAGGAATTTATAGACCTCTTGTTGTTAAGTAGGGGCTATACAGATGTAGCACAGTCGAGCCTGATCGTGATATCACGCCTTTACGCGTTAGGGTATGTTCACACAGCGTATTGCGTCGTGTACTGTACGTGCTGCAATACGCTGGGCGTTTTAGAAGTACGCTCTGTCCAGCACATACTTTTACAGTGTGTGTGTGTGTGTGGGAGGGGTGGGGGGCAATTCATTTAATTATCCACGGCGCACATGTCACTTCTTTCTCCTGGCGTACAATACGCGTGGGTAGATGGACATAATTCATAGCTCTCATAACTGCAGAGTGCATTTTAGGCGTACTGAAGCACAAAACTGTGCCAAAATGCACCCCACAATTATGCCGTGTGAACATACCCTTATCTGCTCTTATCTGTAAATAAAGGCCATTGAAAAGCATTAAGGGGTTGCGATAACATACTGTGCTGTGATAACTTGGTGACTTATGTGTTCTGTTTAGTTGGAATGGCCATTGATGTGTCATTCGCAGTCTAGAATGTATTTTCTAATAAAGATGTTGTTAATCCCTCATAGAAAGATCTGAAAGGTCAATGGTCCCTCAGGAACAACTAAATGGGATAATTTTGTTTTAATTCAAAACAGAACTAAATGAAATGACTACCTTTGAGTGTATCAGAGTTAATACAATGACAGAAACTACTAACTTAGATGTAGACCTTCATTGTAAAATGATTAAAAGCTCTGCTGAACTCATGATAGATGTAATATATTTATGGTATGATGCCTTTCAGCCAAGCTATTCCTTTTCATCAGTTCCTAACTTCATGGCATGAAAACAGGCTCCTACAGAGAAAAACAAAACATCTAGTTATAGTATGTGTCATTTTATTAAATGGAGACTTTCAACTGTTATATGAAAATATAGTACATCACTATAACTTGTATAAAAATTGTATAAATGACAGGAACTATATATCAGATAGACTTTCTTAATTTCTATTTTTAATATGAATACTTCAAAATATTTAAATATCACAAAATGACATCTGAAACTACTTCAATAAAACTTCCATAATATATGTACATACTGTAGATGATTTACTGAATGCCATGGATTCCCATCCTGAGGCTTCAGAAGTCAAAATTCTGCATGTGGCTTCCATGTTATAGTGACATCATCAACGTTAAAACACTCAGAGTTTGCGCTTGGCTACTGATTAAGGGTCACATAACACTCCATGGTTAACTAGCCAGCACTTTCAACTAACATAACACCACTGTTACATTACCATAAAAAATATATTTAAAGGGGTTTTGCCATGATCTCATTTCTACCTGCTGTATCAAGCTCTTCAGCTCTGTGTGCTCAGAAGGGGGCGTGTGTGATTTGTTTGAATTGCATATCATGAGACCCAGCAGGATGACATCACCAGGCCTTTCCTCTCTCTAGTCACACAAAGGTCTGTTTATGTAAAGCATTGTGAGTAGCTGAGAGGTAAAGTTTTTGCCTCCAGGCACAAGGGTCTTAGGTTCAAATCCCTGCAGGAACCAAACCTGTGTTGTTTTTCTCTTTATCAATGCACAGACCTGATTGAGATTTCTTTTTTATTTATTTGCACGGTTTGACTAATTACTAAGGAGCACAGAGGACAGGGGTAGAATAACAGCACCTGGGGTTGAACACTCGCTCTGCAGTGAGTGTGTATGATTACTAAGAAGTACAGAGGACATGAGAAGAATGACAGCACCTGGGGTTTGAACACTCAGTAGCTGAATGAGAGGAGAGGTGATGTCTGAGCATGTGCGACCAGGACTGAAGAGCTCTCAGCCCTGGTCTTATCCCCTTAAGACGAGCTATAGACAATGGATCACTAAAGGAGCAGCTAAAACAAAAAACGGTGCAGAATTTTTAATAATGATGAATGTTGAAAATGTTTATTATTTCATTTGCAAGTTTCCCACGTCAATTTAACTTCATGGCAAAACCCCTTTAATCTTTGATTTCAGCCATGGCTTGCTTTTGAACATACACATGTGGACAACATTGTTGGTACTCTTCCATTAAAGAAAGAAAAACCCACAAGGGTCATTGAAATAACTTAAAACTGTCAAAAGTAATGATACATTTACTGAAAATCAACTAATGGAAATCAGACATTGCATTTTGTGGTTCAATCAAAAAACAAAAAAACAACTAGTGAAACTAGTCTAGTTAAAAAAGATGGTATCTTTAGAAAGGATTGAAAATAATTTTACCATGGAGAAATGTTAAACTAAGGTGTCTCCTGTAATTAATATCACAGGTGGCGCCAAACTTGTAATCATTCAGCCTATTTAAGCAGTGAAAAATAATCACTGTGCTGTTAAGTATATAGTGTCTACCACACTTAACATGGACCAAAGTAAGCTAAGGAGAGAAACTTTATGAAACTTTATGAAATAACGACTAAGAGTCATTTGGTTATGGGCTTGAAACGCGTAGACAATGTACCACATGTTTGTGTTCTTTTTGTGATTTTTAATCATGTTTTTAAAATGTGTCTACAATAAAGTGCTTTTTTTCACTATTATGAGAGTTCTGGAGAAGATTTCATAAAGTTTCCACGTTCAAGTCCATTCACAGCCGGATGGTGTCTTTTTCTCCGATGCACCGCATTAGTACTGGGCTTTGATCCTATTTTTGAACTAAAAATGAAAAAATTTGGGCCCCCCGGTGAGTGATTATTTTTTCTTATTTGCAATATAAGCTAAGGAGAGAGTTTTCTTAGGAGATTATAAAGAAAATTATTGACAAGCATGTAATAGGTAAAGACTATAAGACCATCACCAAACAGCTTGCAGTTCCTGTTGCTACAGTTGCACATATTTTTAAGGTTAGATCTATGGGACTGTAGCCAACCTTCTTGGATGAAACCCTAAAGGGGAAAAATTGATAAAAAATTAAAGATATAGTAATTCTAGTAGAAAACCAAAAGATCTAAAAAACCCTTAAAAAAGAGTTTTATGGGTGAAGGTCAAGGTGCATCATTTGTCAGAGGGCACCACGAAGCCCTTCCTTCAAAGTGAATTGTTAAGTCTCTTTTTTCCAGTATAAAATTGCACCGGGAATGTATAAAAGGGGTTTTTCTGTGGGATTATAAATGGAGTAAAAAGTTCGTTTGCGCCCCCCCCTTTGTGTTAGGCTCATTATTTGGGGAAATGAGCGATTTTTAATCGAAAAAGTTAAAATTCGTTTTTTAGGTTGATGGGAAATTTTCCCTTTTTCCACGCAAAAAATTTTTAGGTGAGAATTTTGGCAAAATTCTATTACTATCGCGCCTTTTTCGCCGTTCCTTTTCATTTTGGGGGCCCAGAAAATTCCCGCTTAGAGCTTAGAGCAGGGTGAGCTGGGTGTGGGGATTTCAGGGAATTTTGATGTGTAGGGTTTTGTCATTGGTGGAAAAATCACTGACCTCTTTTCTGATAAAAACAACGCTTCCTGTTCGGGAAAACAGGGGTGTCAGTGTCTCTCATTAGGAGGCTTTGTTTTAGATCTCCCCTTTAAATTACGCTCGCTCAGCTCAGAGAAACGGGTTTTTACTAAGCCCCAAATATGCTTTTAGCTATGAACATTTGAAAAAAAGAAAGTTTAGAAAATTTTCCCAGTTCTTAGTTAGTTAGGGGGGGGGACTTTTTAAAGAAGCTTCCAGCGCTGTACAGGCGGGGGGGGGGGGAGGGGGGGGGTGCGGGTGAAAAAGACAAAAAAGGGAGGCAGGCTTTTTTAAAGAAGAGTGTATATTGCACATCCAGAAATCTGCTTTGAACCCCGCATTAAAAGGCTTTTTTTTACCAGTTTTGGCCCCGCAAAAACCCCCGCAAACCCTTTGGTGAAAATTTGTACCTTTTATTTTGTGGGGCCCAGTTTTTTTCAAAGACCCACCCTGTAATTTTATTAGGAAAACAGAAAATTTTCTAGTAATTGCAGGGGTATTTCATAGGTGCAAAAAACCAAACCCTTTTTTTATCCCTACACATTTTAATTTGGTGTTTTTCACTTTGGAGCAGGCCATTTTAGTTTTTAAAAACCCATCTTGTACCCTTTTTTTAGGATACAGAAAAATTTTCTAGTAATTGCAGGTGTTTTTTTCTTGGTGCAAAAACCCCCTTTTATTATCCCTACACCTTTTAATTGGTGTTTTTAACTTTGGGGCGCCCTTTTTTTTTTCACAGAACCCCTTTGTTTTGGGTAATTTGGATACAGGAAAATTTGCTAGTTAAAGGGAAAGGGGTTGTCTTAGGTGCAAAAAACCCCCCTTTTATTTTCCGTACACATATTAAATTTGGTGTTTTACTTTTTGGGGCCCCGGGCCCCTTTTAGTTCAAAGACCCCTCTTTTTTCTTATATTAAAAATACAGAAATTTTCTAGGGAATTTTCAGGTGTATTTCTAGGGGCAAAATCCACCTTTTTTTATCCGTAAAATTTTAAATTTGGTTTTTTCACTTTTGGGGCATGGCCATTTTTTGTTCCCAAAAGGGCCCCTCTTTTTTTTTATTTTAGGATACAGAAATTTGTAGTAAATTTCAGGTGTTTTGTCATAGGTGCAAAAAACCCCCTTTTTTTATTTCCCTTCCCCATTTTAATTAGGTGTTTTTCACTTTGGCGCAGGCCATTTTTGTTTTAAAGGGCCCCTCTTGTACTTATATTAGGAAAACAGAAATTTGCTTTGTAATTGCAGGTGTATTTCATAGAGGGAAAAACCCCCCTTTTTTTTATCCGTACACATTTTTAACTAGGTGTTTTTAACTTTGGGGCAGCCCATTTTTTTTTTCAATTGGGCCCTCTTGGGATTATTTTAGGGTTTCAAAATTTGCTTTGTAATTGCAGGTGTATTTATGGTGCAAAAACCCCCCTTTTTTTTTCCCTACAAAATTTTTTTAGGGGTTTTTCATTTGGCGCAGGCTTTTTTTTGTTCAAAACCCATTTTTGTACTTAATTAGGATACAGGGAAAATTTTCTTGAAATTGCAGGTGGGATTTCTTAAAGGGGCAAAACCCGCCTTTTATTTTCCATTAAAATTTTTAAATTTTGGGGTTTTCACTTTGGACAGCCCATTTTTTTTTTTAAAGAACCCCCCCTTTTTACTTTATTTTGGGGATTTCAGACATTTGCTAGTTTAAATTTCGGTGTTTTTTCATAGGGGCAAAAAACCCCCCTTTTATTAACCCTACACATTTTTTTAAATTTGATGTTTTTCACTTTGGCGCAGACCAATTTGGTTTTAAAAAACCCTTCTTGTACTTTTTTTAGGGTTTTTGAAAATTTTTTTGGGAATTGCAGGGGGTATGAATAGGTGAAAACCCCCTTTTTTTTTTCCGGACACCCTTTTAATTAGGTGTTTTTCACTTTTTGGGGCAGCCCATTTTTTTTCAAAGGAAACCCCCTTTTTATTATATTTTGGTTTCAGTTAATTTTTCTGTATTTGCAGGTGTATTTTCAAAAGGTGCAAAACCCGCCCTTTTTTTTTCCCTTCACATTTTTAATTAGGTGTTTTTCACTTTGCGAGCCATTTTTGTTCAAAGACCCATCTTGATTTTTTATTTCGATACAGAAATTTGTTGTAATTGCAGGTGTATGTCATAGGGGGAAAAACCCCCCCTTTTATTATCCGTTTTTATTTTAATTAGGTTTTTTTTCACTTTGCGCAGGCCAAATTTTTGTTGGAAAAACCCAAAATTTTTACTTAAATTAGGTTTCAGAAATTTTGGTTTGTAAATTTTTAGGTGTAGTTTGGGGCAAAACCCACCTTTTATTATCCGTACACATTTTTTAAATTTGGGGGTTTTTCACTTTGGCGAGCCCAAATTTTTTTTCAAGGGCCCAAACTTTTTATGATATTAGGTTCAGACATTTGCTAGTAATTGCAGGTGGGATGTCATAGGTGCAAAACCCCCCTTTTAAATTTTTCCCTACACATATTAATTAGGTTTTTTTTCACTTTTTGGGAGCACAAATTTTTTTAAAGACCCATCTTGTACTTAATTTCGATTCAGAAATTTGTTGTAATTGCAGGGGCTATTTTCATAGGTGCAAAAACCCCCTTTTTTTTTCCGGGTTTTAAAAATTTAAATTTGCTGTATTTCACTTTGGTGCGGCCCCGTTTTGAAACAAAGACCCCTCTTGTACTTAATTTTGGATACAGAAATTTGCCCAGTAATTGCAGTTGTTGTTTAGGTGCAAAAACCCCCCCTTTTTTTTTTTCCATACACATTTTAATTAGTGTTTTTCACTTTTTGGGACGCCCTTTTTTTTTCAAAGACCCATCTTGTACTTTTTTAGGGGTACAGAAAAATTTCTAGTAAAATTTTAGGTGTTTTTCATAGGTGGAAAAAATCGCCTTTTATTATCCGTACACATTTTAATTAAAGGGGTTTTTTTAAAATTTTGGCAAAGCCCAAAATTTTTGTTTTTCCCGACCCATCTTGTTTTTTTTTTTTTTTTAGGATTCAAAAAATTTGCTAGTTAAATTTCAGGTGTTTGTTTATAGGTGCAAAACCCCCCCCCTTTTATTTTGTACACATATTTTAAATTTGGTGTTTTTCCTTTTTCGGGAGCCCCCTTTTTGTTCAAAGACCCCTCTTGTTTATTTATTTATGTTTCTTAAATTTGGGTAGTAATTGCAGGGGGGTAGTCATAGGGGGAAAAAAACCCCCTTTTATTATGGTTTCACATTTTTTAATTTGGTGGGTTTTTTACTTTGCCCCAGCCCATTTTTGTTCAAAGACCTACTTGTATTATTTAGGAACAGAATTTTTTAATAATTGCAGGTGTATTTCATAAAATGAAAACCCCCCTTTTTTTTATCCCTTGTAGGAAGGGGACAAGGTGCTGTTATTGATGGGCGTTTATGGGGTCACCGATCTGCCTAAGATCGGTGAAATAAAGCCCTGTTAATTCTGGTGTCAGCGGCAATATAGGCCACTGACAGGGTTTGTATTGTTTAGTATGGCAAAAATGCCGTGATCCGGGTGGGGCTTTATTGGAGCTGTCTGTAGAGTTGGGTGGGAGGGGTTTTGTTCCCACATCCAGTCCTGGGCTTACCACCCTATATAAGGCCAGCAGGCTCAGGTGAGAGAGGGGTGTGGTTCCATTCCGTCAAACAACTGCTCATGGAAGGGGAGCAGTAGTGAGAGAGCCAGAGCTGGACCGTGCAACCCTGAGAGTACTGCAGAGACCTGCACATGGGTTTTATTTAACTCCGGGAACCGCTGTAGGGTTAACGTGACCGATAACACGGACTATAAGTTATGTTTGTTTTGGCTGAAGCAAGCCCTGCTATTTATGTTTCTGGACTTTGTGACTGTGAAAATAAACCCCATGCAGTGTTGCACGTTCAAGGACTGCCTCCGTTTGAGCTGATTTTCCCAAAAATTGGTGTCTCGGATGTGGGCAACATCCTGGTGTAAGAGGCTGCATGTCCTGGATTAAGGCGGCTACTACTCTTAAAAACAAACAGGCGAAATGGAGGAGCTGCTTGAAGCACCTGGTGCAGGTGAGTGCCCAACAGCAACAGGCCCTTTGCTGAGTCCGTGCGGTCAAAAGCAGAAACAAACCACTCTATTAGGCAGATGGCCCTCATGGAGGAAGCGATCCGGGGGAAGAAGGCCCCAGCTACACCCCGTCGGGAAAGGAAACGGACAGCAGGCGCGGAAAGAGGGTACGAGACGCCCTGCAGAAGATGACCCCAGAAGACGACGGGGAAAAGCCTTCCTTACCGTCTTTGAGCGGGAATGCTGAACGGGAGAGACTACCAGCTCCGCAGTGGGCAGAGGTCGGGCCCCCGTTTCTTCCAACCAGCGAGCCCTCAAAAGGCTTACTATGACTTATCTCTGCAGGATGCCAGGGAATACCCTCGACTCAAGTCGGAGATTCTGGCACGCCTGGGTGTGGACGGTCACAGTCCGGGCACAAAGGGTGCATCACTGGGGATACAGGAAGGGACCGGCCCCCAAGGTCCCAAATGTTTGATCTCCTGCAACCTCGTCCAGAAATGGCTGCAACCGGAGGGGGGTGTTCCCCAGCCCAGATGGTAGAGAGGGTCATGATGGCCCGCTTTGTTCACGCTCTTCCCAAACCAGTGCAAATGCTGGGGTGGCGCAAGGGAATCCCCAGACGGCGGATGCCTTGATCGGCTTAGGGGAAAGAGATATCAGGCCATGGAGAATTCCCTGGCTGATCCAGGACCCTTTGCCTCCCCCCTACTGGCAGACCCAGACTGACTCAGGAAGCCAAAGAAGGGGGTACTAAGCTCCCTAGAGGCCCGCCCGTCCCAAGGCCAGGCCCCTGCCAGGCCGACGTCCCGACCCCCTGTCCGGGGACATTATCTGCTGGAGATCCCAGGCTGTGGGCAATGTGGGGGCCCCGGTGCCCCCTCGGCTGGGAAACCGATGGACTGTTCCGTTGGGGCAGCGTACGTCTCTGTTGGCGCTTCCGGCATGCACAGCCGGGTTGGACACTACCAAGGGACTTCCACTCGTCCCTTCAGGGTAAATTTGACAGCCCTCTCATGGGACTGTTGGACTGGGGAAAAGTTTGGTCACGCTCCTGACGGCCCGCGTCCCGCATGTGTTGGTCCCAGGGAAAAACCCTTGGGGTCACATGTATACATGGAGATCCCAAAAAGTGAAACCCAGTGGCCCAATTCAGGTTAAAACTCCACTAAGGGTACAGTGTCCCCCAAATGTAGGCATTGTAAAAGGGGTTACTACATTAAGTGAAAATAGGCCGGGACTGCCCTCTCTTTTGGGGACTGTGGGAAAGTACCACCCAAGGGAAGCCCCCGATAGCCCTGAGAGCCCTGATCCCAACGTGGCCCCCGTGTTCCCATTCTCGGTCATGGTAGGTGACGAGGAAGGACCCAAAAACCCCTGACGAGAACCGTTCCCGACCTAGGGGCCCTCCCGGGGAAATTTTTGGGCAGCTCAACTGCAGGACGAGACCCTAAGAGGGGCGTTCAATAGTGTGGTAGTGCTTGATGGGTTCCTCAAGAGCCAGGGGCAGGGGAGAGGTTTCCCCACTTTGCTGTAAATGGAAACCTGTTGAAATCGCATTACCAAAAATCCCGCGAGGAAAGTCGTGGAACAGCTTTTGGTTCCAAAACCATATCGACGTATGGTAATGGATCTGGCCCACGGTCATGTGTTGGGGGGGGCACTTGGGGGCAGACAAGACCGTAGAAAGAATTTACCCAGATTTTACTGGCCAGGGTGGCTACCGTAAAATCCGTGAATATTGCCAGTCCTGTCCCAGTGCCAGATAACCTCCCCGGTCGCCAGTTTCCGTAGCCCTCATACCCCTGCCTATTATTTGAAATCCTTTTGAAGGATCGCCATGGATTTAGTGGGACCCCTTTGGGAAAATCGGCTAGGGGACACCAGTATATTCTGGTCATCATGGACTATGCCACAAAATACCCTGAAAACTGTGCCCCCTAAGAAAATGCTTCCTCCAAGGTGATTGCTAGGGAGTTGTGGCACATCTTTTTCAGAACGGGATACCGAAGGAGATCCTGACGGATCAAAAGGGACCCCGTTTCATGTCAAAAGTTTTTGCGGACCTGTGTAAGGTGCTGAGGTGACCCAACTACGCACCTCTGTTTATCACCCCCAGACATATGGCTTTAGTGGAACGTTTCAACAAGACCTTAAAGGCCATGTTGAAGAAGGTAGTCGAGAAGGATGGCCGAGATTGGGACTACCTTTTACCTTATTGTTTTTTGCTATTAGAGAGGTTCCCCAAGCATCCACAGGGTTCTCCCCTTTTGAATTACTTTATGGCAGACATCCAAGGGGTCTATTGGATATTGCCAAAGAGAGCTGGGGGAGTGAAGTCACACCCTAAAAAAGTGTATTGAGCATTGACACAATTACAGCAGCGAATTGCTCAGGTTACTCCCAAAATTTTTAAGGAGCATTCTTACAGGCGCAGGAAGCGCAAGCGAGAATTTAAAACAGGTCAGCCCGGGTGAGGCAGTTTAGTCCCGGGGATCGGGTCCTGGTCTTAGTGCCCACGGTGAGAGCAATTCCTGGCAAAATGGCAGGGTCCCTACGAGGTAGTTGAGAAGGTGGGGGACATCAAGTTATAGGGTCCACAAGCCCGGTAGAAGGAAGCCCTATCAAATATATCAAAATTAACTTGCTCAAGCCTTGGAAAGATTAGGGACCCCCGGAGGCTTTCTTGCTTGTGGACCCAACCAGAGTCTGCAATTGAGGAGGTAAAGATCGCCGAGACCCTGTCCCCTTCTCAAACCCAACAGTGCAGGCAGCTGTACAAAAGAATAGGGACTTGTTCACAGAGGCCCAGGACTAACCTCTGTTGTGGAAACACGAGATCGTGACCGAGCCTCAGGTGAGTGGGTAAAACTTAAAACCCTATAGGATTCCTGAGGCCCGAAGACAGATAGTCGCAAAGGAGGTACAGAGGATGTTAACATTAGGAGTGATAGAGGAGTCGAAAAGCGGATGGTCCAGCCCCATCGTGTTAGTCCCAAAGCCCAACGGTGAGTGGCGGTTCTGTAATGATTACCGCAAGCTCAATGAAGTGTCAAAGGTGGATGCATACCCTATGCACCGGGTGAATGAGCTTATTGAGAGGCTAGGGCCAGCCCGATATATCACCACCCTAGACCTTTCCAAGGGGTATTGGCAGATTCCCCTAGCCAAGAAAGCCCGGGAAAAGATGGCATTTTCCACACCGGAAGGGTCCTTCCAATATTTTAAGAATCCCTTTGGGTTGCAAGGGGCCCCGCCACTTTCCAGAGGGCCATGGACAGGATCTTAGGTCCCCACAAGGCATATTGCGTCAGCGTACCTCGATGATATCGTGATTTTTAGCCGCGATTGGGAGAGTCACCTTGAGAAGGTTCAGGCTGTCCTGGATACACTAAGGAAAGGGGGTTTTATCATCAATCCCAGCAAGTGCACCGTGGGGATGGAAGAGGCCCGATACTTGGGGTATATCGTGGGAAGAGGGGTGATAAAACCTCAGGTAACTAAGATTGAAAGCCATCCAGAACTGGCCCCGTCCGCTTAATAAGAAAAAAGGGGAGAGCGTTTCTGGGAATCGTGGGGTATTATCGGCGGGTTTATCCCCAAGTTTGCCGAGATGGCAAACACCCTTGACGGACCTGATAAAGGGGACTAAGTCCGCCATGATCAAATGGTCCCCAGAGGCTGAAGAGGCCTTCCCAAAAATTGAAAGTAGCCCTGTGTAGACAGCCGGTTTTAGTTGCCCCGGATTTCTCACGGGAATTTGTGGTGCAACGGGATGCCTCAGAGGCGGACTAGGAGCCGTAATGTCCCAGGTTGTCAATGGGGAGGAGCATCCCGTGTGTTTTTCTCAGCAGGAAGCTGTCCCCTGCAGAGCGTAATTATGCCATAATTGAGAGGGAATGCTTGGCTATTAAATGGGCGCTCGATTCTCTCCAGTATTACCTTCTGGGATGAAAATTTAGGCTGGTGACGGATCATGCCCCTTTGAAAAGGTTAAGGGAAAAAAAGGGCAACAATGCCAGGGTCACCCGTTGGTTTCTTGCCCTGCAAGATTTTAATTTTTCGGTAGAGCACAGGCCCGGTAAGCTGCAAGGTAACGCAGTAGCCCTTTCTAGGGTACATAGCATGAAGGCTGAAGGTGCCCAGTCCGCCGGCTTTGGGCAGAGGGGGGGGGGGGGGGTATGTAGGAAGGCACAGGTGCTGTTATTGATGGACGTTATGTGTCACCGATCTGCCTAAGTTCGGTGAAATAAAGCCCTGTTATTCTGATGTCAGCGGCAATAGGCCACTGACACGGTTTTGTATTGTTTAGTATGGCAGTAATGCCGTGATCTGGGTCGGGCTTTATTGGAGCAGTCTGTAGAGTTGGGTGGGACGGGCTGCTCCCACATCCAGTCCTGGGCTTACCAGCCCTATATAAGGCCAGCAGGCTCAGGTGAGAGGGGGTGTGGTTCCATTCCGGTCAAACACTGCTCAGTGGAGTGAGCAGTAGTGAGAGAGCCAGAGCTGGGCCGTGCAACCCTGAGAGTACTGCAGAGACCTGCACACGGGTTTATTAACTCCGGGAACCGCTGTACGGTAACGTGACCGATAACACGGACTATAAGTTATGTTTGTTTTGGCTGAAGCAAGCCCTGCTATTTATGTTTCTGGACTTTGTGACTGTTGAAAATATATCCTGCAGTGTTGCACGTTCAAGGACTGCCTCCGTTTGAGCTGATTTCCCACACCATATAACATTTAAATAGCTGTATTTCACTTTGGTGCGGCCCAGTTTTGATCAAAGAGCCATCTTGTACTTATATTAGGATACAGAAATTTGCTAGTAATTGCAGGTGTATTTCATAGATGCAAAACCCGCCTTTTATTATCCGTATAACTTTTAAATAGCTGTATTGCAGGTCGTGCGGCCCTAGTTTTTTGCAAATAGCCCCGTTGTACGACAATTCTGATAGAAACATTTTCTATCAACTGTTCTCGTTTGTCAATGCTGCAAAAACACATTTTCTCATCCGTGTAACTTCTGAATCGTTTTACTGCACTCGTTGAATCTCAGTTTGGCGCAGATAGTGCCCTTGTATGATATTTTGTTGAAAACTATCAATTCCTTGTCCTACTGAGCAGTTGTAAATCCATGGGACTGAAGGAAGAACACTGTTGATTTTGTCTTACGGTTCTTCGACCAGACCGCATTTCACAGGTATTCGATAGCAAGATTTCAGTTTCTAATCCTAGTTGGCTGTAGGAAATTGGAGGGATTTAAGAATAGCTCTGATTTACCGTCTATTAATAAGAGACTGTCAAAAACTCTTCAATACCTTCTTAAATTTTTATCTTTCTGAACATGGAGCGAAATGCAGGTGGTAATCGAGCAAAGAGGGGTGGAAGACATGGAGGTAGAGGTACGAGAGAAGGTGCTCCATCCACTGCTGGCTGCAACATGCAAGCTAGCGGATCGTAGGTTGCAAGACCATCAGGCCTTTCATCGCTGGGTCAGGGTCCTGTGAATCTCAGTAACGAAAAGCATCCCCAATTGTTCTTCAGTGGTTAATGAAAACCTGCATCCCAGCAGTCTTCCCTCCTGTCCTCCCAGTCACGGCCACAAATGTCGTCATTATCATCGTCAGCATCCGTTTCCAAACATGAAGCGAAGGCACCCCAAATGTCAACTCGTGTACCCCCCAAATGGGGGATAATCCATTTTCTGAAGACCTCTTTGATGACAAAATGCGGTTGGGGTCAGAAGTCATGTTAAAGATCAAGAGGCCAAGAGGATGATTTTGTCTGCTCCGACGCCCAGTTACTAATGCCATCAGAGGAGGAAAAGGGAAAGCCGGTCAATTGGCAATAATCCCTGGCGGTCGGCACCGCCTTGCAGTGCCTGTTGCTTGTAGCCCGCAGCCCCAGGATGCAGAATGTCAGGACGAGGAAGTCACCTGTGTTGATGTTTGTGTGACGACATTGCGAATCCAACGTGGCCCTTTTCAGCAGAATTTGCTTGCAAGCGCTTCATCACTGGATGAGGAGGAAGACGATTGGGTAGTGTCAGTACAGCTCCCACCTCAAAAAGGGAGAGGGCGGTCGCATAAGTCTGCTGAGATTCTTCCACCAGCCACAATCAGCGGTAACTCCGCTCCTCGCTCATCGCCGTCGAAAAGATCCAGGACCTCTCAATCCTGGGCCTTTTTCAAGCAAGCCTCTGATTCATCCTGCGATGTCATATGCTGCCTTTGCCGTAAACGCATCAATAGAGGCAAGAATCTTAGGTGTTTAACCACCACCAACATGTCAAGTCACATACAGCGAATACAGATTTTGAAAATGGGGGTGAAAAATGGCCTACAAAAGGACCTTTCGATGCCGGGCTTCCAACCACTGTCACACCCTCTGTCTCCGCCTCCTCCGCCACCACCAAGTGTTCCTCAGCTGCCCATGTCTCTCAGAGTCATGATCAGGGATCAGCCTCCGCTTCAGCCTCCACCGTCGCCCGAGTACCACCAGCACCACCAGAGATCCATCGTACCCCTTCTCCTTCTACCAGTTTGACGACCTGCACGCCGTAAAACGGCCAGTCTAGCAGCCAGCCTTCTGTCTACCAGGTGTGGGAGCAGAAGAAACACTTTAACCCGAACCATCCCAAAGCCAAAAGCCTGAATGTCGGCATTGCCAGGCTTTTGGCCTTGGAAATGTTGCCACCACGTCATGGCCCTTGCCTGCCCCCCAATCAGATGCCGAGCAGCATTTCTTTGCCAGAAAAAGCCGTCCCTGCCTGGCCAGCCCCGTGTCATCTAAAATTTCAAGCGCCTTGTCTGCAATCTGTGTCCGGCAAAATCCATCTGACCTCCGATACAATGGAAGTAAGCACGCCAAGGCCACTAAAATCTCTGTGACAGCTCACTGGGTGAGCTGGGTGGATTTATCTAGTGGCAACAGTGGCTCTCAGGCTCGGCGCACGCTCTTCAAAACCGTAGGGATGGTGCAGGGTTCTTTCCCCCAAGGTCCTCTGGTGGCATCACATGCCCATAGAAACCAGGCCATGTTGAAATTAATTTGTTTGGAGAAGGTCAACACACAGGTCAGGAGCTGTGGAGGCTCTTCATAACAGACCCGAGCGCTGGCTGGGTGACAAGAAAACCCTTTTGCCAGGCAAGGTGGTGTGCGATAACGGTTTGAAATCTGCTGGCCTCCCTTAAGATCGGTAGTCTGGAGCACATCCCTTGCCTGGCACATGTCATGAACCTTTTCGTCCAGAAATTTCTAAAGCAAAATCCAGATCTGGACTGCCTGCTGAGGAAGGCTCGAGGTCTGAGCTCCCACTTCCGCTGTTCGCACTCTGCTTCGTTCCGCCTGGCTGCGTTGCAGCGTCAGCTCGGCCTCCACGTCAACCATCTCATTGTTGACGTGGCAACCCGCTGGAATTCCACCTCCACATGCTCCAGCGATTTTGGCAGCAGCGCAATGCCCTTTTCGCAGTACGAAAATGACACAAAGGCTGACAGCACGGTGCGGACCTCGGGGTTGTTGAGCCACCGAGAGTGGAGGCAGGTGAAAGAGCTTTTTACCATCCTTGCGAGTTTTGAAGAAGTCACCACAATGGTCAGTGCGGACAATACCCTTGTCAGCATGAGCATAGTGGTGATCTTAGTGCTGGAACAATCGTTGGACACTCTAAAACAGCAGGTCCCACCAGCGACAATTTTAACCGTCTTCATCAAGCAGTGGTTCGGGGTCCAGGGCTAATGCAAAGCGGCGCCTTAGCTCTCAGGGTGCATCATCTGAGGCAAGTCAGGGCTGTGTTGAAGCTGTGCCAGAGGAAGCGGAGGAGGAGGAGGTATTCCTGGACACCGACATTACCGACGTCCCTGCCTTGGAAAGAGGTTGGCACGAATTTGAGGCAACGGAGGAAGATGAGGAAGATCAGTTTGCTAGTGCCCCTCGACCCAGAGGCTTGGGAAATCAAGGCTCCATCTCTCACAGTGCTTTGATGCTCCATTTTTCCTCCAACATGTTTCCTTGCATAAGGCACCAAAATTGAACAACAAATTACTGGGTGGGCCCCCCTCTCGTTCCCCGGTACAAAGCAAAACTCAGCACTTTCCTTACCAAACCCCCCCTCAAATTGAGAGTAAAATGCCCGGAATTGGGGACCGTGCTGATTGATCAAACTGGAGACAATCTGTTGCGTCTGCTTCACGATCTTCAAATGTCACGGTATAGAACAACCTCAGCAACGTTGACGCAGTGAGTGCCAAGCAGCAGCAAAGGGATTGTGGCAGGGAAACCTAATGGGTGACCCCTGGCAATCTTTATTTACCACCTCACCAACGCATGTAATGCAGGGCAACACATACAACACACACGAGACCGGCTTAAGATCTGGTGCACGACTATCTGCGCCTCAAAACCAATGTTTTTTTGGGTGTGTTCCGGAAACCCAATCGACTTCTGGGTATCCAAAATGTGTGTTAATGGCCGAGCTCGCTCGCCACACGATAGAGGTGTTGTCCTGCCCAGCAGACAGCGTCATATCTGAGCGGACCTTCAGCACAGCTGGAGGAGCATTATAGACAAACGCCCTCTGGATTTTCACAGATAATGTGGAACGTTGACTTTCATCAAGATGAATCAGGCATGGATCTCTGATGATGGGTTTTGGCCCCAATGCCGAGGTTACCGATTAGTTGCCGGTCTACTTCAAATTCTCTTCCAAAAGAAATGGGTCCTCTTGAAAACTTTTTTTTAAAATGATCATTTCTTACTGCAATTTTTTATTCTCAGTTCCCAAAAGTTCATTTTGCTGGTTTGCTGTGAGGAGATGTAAAAGACACCAAGGTTTCATGAAAAAAAACGTATTCCAAATTAACTCACTTCATCGTTCAAATTTTTCGCACTGTCAATGGTTTTGGGGTCATGGTGCTGTGAGAAACAGCTATAATCATGGTCCTTGGAAAGAAATGTGGCTTTGAGTGGCATTTCTCCCACACAATTTCTAACACTGGCTGAGAACTCATATTTATAAATTTTTTGGGTCATGCTGCTGTGAAATGCAGCAATACTACAGGTCCCATTTTAAAAAATGTGTGTTTTTAACAGACTTTTGTTCTTCAAAAATTGTCAAGAGTGGCTCAAGTGTCATGTTTTGAATTTTGGGGGCCCTGTTGTGTGAAATGCGCTATACTAAAGGTCCTATTCTAAAAAAATGTTGTTTCTAACAAACATTTGTTCTTCACAATTGTCAAGAGTGGCTCAAGGGTCATGTTTTGAATTTTTTGGGGCATGTTGCTTTGAATTGCAGCTATACTACAGGTCCTATTCTAAAAATGTGGTTTCTAACAGACATTTGTTCTTCACAATTGTCAAGAGTGGCTCATAGGTCATGTTTTGAATTTTCGGGGGCATGTTGCTGTGAATATGCAGCTATATTTCAGGTCCTATTCTAAAAAAATGTTGTTTCTAAAAGACATTTGTTCTTCACAATTGTCAAGAGTGGCTCCCAAGGGGTCATGTTTTGAATTTTTTGGGCATGTTGCTTTGAATTTGCGCTATACTACAGGTCCTATTCAAAAAAAAAAATGGTTTCTAACAGACATTTGTTCTTTTCCCAAATTTTCAAGAGTGGCCAAAGGTTTGTTTTGAATTTTTGGGGGCATGTTCTGTGAATTGCGTTTAAAATCGGCCCCTATTTTTAAAAAAATGTTTTTTTCTAACAGACATTTGTCTTCACAATTGTCAGGAGGGCTCAAGGGGAGGGTGCTGTCAAAAAAGGAATGGTAGGCCCATGTTAACCCCTTAAAAGGCCCCAGCCTGTTTTGACCTTCCTGACACGCCTATTTTTGAAATCTGACATTGTCAATTTATGTGAGAATAACTTTTTGACACTTTTCCTTTCTTTGATTAAGTTGTTTTCTTGTGACACTTGTGTTTAAGTTATAAGAAATTTTTACCAAAAAATTTTTTTTGTTTGTGAAAAATTAAAAATTTCATGGAAAATTTGGAAAAAATTTGCATTTTGAAAGTTGCAAAATTTCTCTTGCAAGAAAAGTAATTTTTTTCACCACAAAATAGTTTAAACTCATCTACCTAGTAACATAGGGGGGGGCATCTTTTTTAAAATGTTTTTTTTTTTTTTAACGAAATTAGGGGGCTTAGAACTTTTAGGTAATTTCTCATTTTTTCAAAAAAAATTTGAAAATTATACTTTTTTTAGGGACTACTCCATTCTGAGTGGTTTGAGGGCCCTGATGTTGATCCCCCCAAAAGTGCGCCATTTGGAAACTAGACCCCTTAAAAATTTACAACAACTATTTGGAAGTTTCATAACCCCTTTGATATTTTTACAGAAATTAAAGAAAGGGAGGTGAAATTTCAAATTTTCACTTTTTTTGCAGATTTTTAATATTTATCCAATTATTCAAATGGGGTCGGTAAAATTGGACTAGGAAAGCAACTTAAAATCAATTCCCCCCGGTCTTCCGTTTTTAGAGAATCCCCTAAGTGGCCCATGCATTATTTGCTTACCCCAAAACCCCCCAAAAAGGAGGGGCACCTACTATACCGGGGCTCATTTTCATCGATTTTTTTTGGCCCATTTAGGGTTTTGGGGACACCCCTAAAGGGGCTAAAATTAAAAAAACCCCTAAATAGACCCCTTTGGAAACCACACCCCCTTAAAAGAATATTTCCAGGGTGCATTGGTATATAGACCCACGGTATTCACAAATTTTTTTAGCATAAGGGGTGAAAAAAAAAAAAATTTTTTTCAATAATTCAATTTTTTGCTTAAAAAATTTTATAATCAAGGAATTGGAAAAAAAAAAACCCTAAAACTTTGTTAAGCAATTTCTTCAAGTTCGGGGAATACCCTAATGTGGGTGTAAACTGTGTTTGGGCGCAGGAGGGGGTTAAGGGAGGGACGTATTTGGGTTTTGGAAACCCAATTTTGGTGGGGCCTGCGCATTTGCAAAGCCCCCAAAATAGAGAACAGGCGAAACCCTTTCCCAAAATCCCCATTTTTGGGTTCAAACCCTAGGGTTCTCGGGTTATTCTCTTTTGGGGTCCAAAGGTTTTTTCCTAGTTTTTTTTTAGATTGGCAAAAAATGGGGGGAAAAAAAACCCTTCGGTCATTTTTTTTGATTTCAATTTTTCAGCATTCCCCGGCAGTGTAAATGATTGTTTTAAATTTACTAGGGGTCGGGACAATTTCCCATGATTAGATTTTTATAGTTTTTTCTGTTTTATTACTTTTACACAGTAGAAAAATCTAAAAAAAATTGCGTTTTTATGTTGCCTATTTTTGACGCCCTAACTTTTTTATTTTGCGTGTGCAAACTGTGTATGGGGTTGTTTTTTTTCGGGATGAGTTGACCCCTTTTTATTGGTTATTATGGGGGGCTTGATGCTTTGTTACCCTTTTTTAAAAT